>PVKU01008886.1:0-68299 GCA_004027475.1 Anoura caudifer | reverse complement strand
AATGTGCCTTGGTGTGTTCCTCCTCGGGTCCAACTTCTTTGGGACTCTCTGAGCTTCCTGGACTTCCTGGAAGACTATTTCCTTTGCCAGATTGGGGAAGTTCTCCTTTATTATTTGTTCAAATAAGTTTTCCACTGGTTGCTCTTCTTCTTCCCCTTCTGGTACCCCTATAATTTGGATGTTGGGACGTTTAAAGATGCCCTGGAGGTTCCTAAGCCTCTCCTCATTTTTTTGAATTCTTGTTTCTTCCTCGTTTTTTGTTTGGTTGTTTCTTTCTTCCTTCTGGTCCACTCCATTGATTCGAGTCCAAGTTTTCCTCCCATCTCTGTTGGTTCCCCATGCATCTTTCTTCATTTCACTTATTGTAGCCTTCATTTTTTTCATCTAATTTGTGAGCAAAATCAACCAATTCTGTGAGCATCCTGATCACCAGGGTTTTGAATTATGCATCTGATAGGTTGGCTATCTCTTCCTCTCTTAGATAAATTGGCTCTGGGGCTTTGATTTGTTCTCTGGTTTGAGCCATTTTCATTTCTGGGTTTTTTTTTTTGTTTGTTTGTTTGTTTTGTCTAGTTGCGGCTGTAACGTAGTGAGGGGTGGAGCCTCAGGTGTTCCCCAGGGCGGGACAGCCCAGTCGCTGGGTAGTGACGCTGTACGTGGGGGCGGGGTCTGAGAGGAGATAATGGCGGTTGCTTTACTCCCTCTCAGATTCCAGTTCCTTTCACCGCTTCCCCTTTGCCTGGATTATCCGCCGTGAATGTGGGACCACCCGGTCAGCCAGCCGCCTTGTGCGGCCTCACTGGTTCTGCACAGCTGCCACCCCGTGCCCGGGGTCTGCTAGTCGCCGCCTGTGCCCCTGGGGGCTGCCAGCCGCTGCTGCCTGAGTGCCCGGCCGCACCTCCGCTTTTTCCTGCCGCGACTCCGCCCCTCCTCCCGGTCTGGATGAATCGTTGTTGGACTTCCAAACAGTTTGATTTTCTGAGTTCTGGTTGTTTTCTTGTTTCTAAATCTTTGTTGTCCTTAATTTTGGTTGTGAGAGGAGGCACAGTGTGTCTGCCTCCGCCTCCATCTTGGCCGGAAGTCCTATAAATATTTTTTAGGCACTGGTAGGTAACGTCAGCAAACTCACTAAGCAGAGAAACCTCCCCCCCCCCCCCGCATCCTGTGGAACTCTCCATCTGATGAGGAAGAGACATTTAACAATGAGCAACAATGAAGTAAACGGTGTCATATGCTAAGGAAAGAAAAAGCAGAGCAGGCATGTCGGCGGTGCGGTGAGGCAGGGCGCGGTTTTAAACCGGACAGGGAAGGTCTCCTTGAGAAAGAGCTGCTTGCACAAAGGCCTGTAGGAAGTAAGGGACTTGAGCCTGTGACTGTTAGGGCGTAGCACACCCCGGAAAGCTGAAACTGCCAGTGAAAAAGCCCTAAAGCAGGGTGACTGCTGCACATTCAAGGGAGAGCGCGGAAGCCGCGTGTGGCCCTGGCAGAGTGAGCAAGCAGGGTATCAGGAGGTGAGACCGGAGGGTCAAACCCGCAAGCATATAGGTTGTCCTAGGGCTTTTGGAAGACTTGGGCTTTTACTCCGAGTGAAAAGGTGGGCCGCGGAAAAGTTTTAGGCACAGGAGTGACCTGTCCGACGTATCCTTTAGGCAGATTTCTCTGGCTGCTGCGTCCGACCATGCACACGTGTATGCATACCATGGAGGGGACAGGAAGGACGGAGACCGGTGAGAAGGTTTTAGGAATCCAGGCTAGAAGTAACGGGGCTTGAGTCAGGGTGGTGGCAGTGGAGGTGATGAGAATGGTTGTAGGTTATTAAAGAGGACCCATGGATGATGCCAAAGTTTTGGCTTAAGAAACTGGAAAAATAGAGTTACTGTCCAACTAGAGTGAGGAAGTCAAAGGCAAAATAGATTTGAGCGGGGAGAGATCGGGAATCTGGTTGTTGATCTGTCCTGCATGCAGGTGGAGGTGACAGGGCAGTTAGATAATAAAAGTCTGGAGTTCTAGAGGGAGGTGTGGACTGTACATATCATTTGGGAGATGTTAAAAACTAGTATTTTTCAGGCCTGGTTTTTTAAGCCATGAGACTGGTGAAGATGATCAGGAGAGTGGGCACAGCTAGAGAAAACCAACCAAGGCCTGTGCCCTGGGCATGCTCATCTTAGGAGGTCAGGGCTCAGAGGAGTGACTACGGAGAATGCAGTGAGGCTGGAAGAAGCCTGAGTGTGCGGGATCCCAGTGAAGAAAGCGCATGAGGGAGAACTGATGTGCTCTACCCGTTGCTGCTGGGCGGTAAAGATGAGGACTCACAGCTAAGCTTTGGGTTTAGCAAGAAGGAAGTCTTCAGTGAGCTGGGCAAGCATTTTCTGTGGGTATATGGCTGTAAAATGCAAATTGAATGGGGATGGGGGTAGAACTGTGTACTTCAAGTTACAGACCACCCTGGAGAAAAGGGTGTAAAAGGCAGGAAAACAAAACAGCTGGTAGCTGGCATGCAAGTGGAGTCAAGAGAAGCCTTAGTAGTAAAAAAAAGTTTTGCTTTGCTTTGTTCTTAATTGGGGAAATAATAGTATGAATTGTAGTATTTTATGCTTTTTGGAAAGATTCAGTAGACAGGTGAAAAGTCAGGGTGGAGAGAGGGGAAGAATTGCCAGAGTAATGTCCTTGAGAGGGGCTGTGCTGGGACCTCATGTACATCGGAAGGGTTGGCTTTAGATAGGACCATGGACCGTTCATCTGTGGAAGCAGATAGGAGGGTACAGATACTGTTAGGTGGGGAGAAGTGGTGAGAAGGTGGGTGATTTCTTGATTGCCTCCGTTTTCTCCAATAAATGTCACACAGTGTCATTGGCTGGCAGGAGGACGGGCCAGGAGTGTTAGAGGACGGAAGAGGGGATGTGGAAGAGTTTTATCCCAGAGGATTAGACTGCCAGCCGCAGAGTCTGCTTGAAGTTAGCGTTCATGAGTTTAAATTGAGACAAGGCAGGGTGTGTGTCTGTGTTGTGTGCAAGGCCCCATTTCACTGACTGACTGCAGGTGTTCAGTAGCTGAACAGGTGACTTTACCAAGGTGAATGTTTCTAGCCGAATGACTACAGTGAACTGAGAGAGGAGCAAGAGGGTAACTAATGGCATATGTGGAAGTTGAATAACGAAGGAAGAAAAGACATCAGGGGGTGCGATACAGTTCGAAACAGGTAGATCAACAAACTGTGAGTCCCAGTGGGGTGGCAGGTGGGAGACAGGATCGACTGGTAGAGAGTAAATGCCTAAGGCTGAGATTTGGGAGGGGTCGCATTACTGGTAATGACAAATGACGTAGAGGGACTCTGTCTAGTGGCAGTGAGCAGCTGAGGTGGAGAGAAGTGCAAGGAACCAAAAGCCCAGGGTTTGCGAGGGTTCCCTGTGAGTGTGCGAACATCACTGAGAGTGAAGACACAAGTAATGTCATGGTGGATGGAAAAGAAGCAAGGGGTGATGTAGAGGGTAGTAGATGAAGTCAGCAATATTTTTATGAGTGCTGTTTCCTAATTCAAAATTTTACAGTCTTTATGAATACCAAGATAAAAATAAAAAAATCACTAAAATTTATATTAAAGCACAGTGGTAAACTATGGCTGCCTATTTTTTTATACTGAGCTCCTTTTTTTATTAGACTCTCTGTGAGGTATGATTTTTTTATTTCTGTCTTTTTATTGAAAAAAGTGTCCAAAGCTACGTTAGTTTTATTCAGAACTGTAATTCCTTTGGGGTGCCTGCTGTTTGTTAGTTTGGGTTCCTGGAGAAGCAGGCTCTGGGATGGAGCTCTGTGTGCGGGAAGTCTAGAGAATGCACCTGGGATCAGCGTTGGTTAAAATGAGAAGGAAGCCCATCTGTTGAGGCTTACCCGCACAACAGGCTTCTCTTTTTCATGCAACAAAGAGGCCGGGGATAAGCAGTTCAAACCCAGTGCAACCGCGCAAGGAACCAGATTCCTCCATTACTGTTGCAAAATCCTTAGTCCGTGGCTTTTATCTTCGTTGTCGTAAGATGGTTATTCAACCTCCAACCCCTCTCATAAGGAAAGGTGAAAGGTGCATGCTAGTTAAATCATCAGCTTCTCCATCAGGACAGTAGTCACTTTCCTGGAAATTCGTGTAGGAAAATTGGGCTTTCACCTTATCGGCCAGAACTTCGATGGCATGGCCACCCGCAGTTGCGTGGAGTCCAGGGAGATGACTGTCTAGGGCAAAACTAGGTTTCTGTTAACTCTTGTGTTTTTATTTTGAGACGAATAATTTTATTGTCATGAAAGGAATAGTTATTATTTAAATAACTAGGGGAAAGTAAAAAGAAGAAAGAAACAATCTAGCCAGAAAAAACTGGGTCATGCTTCTCACTGTGTTTGCACCGTGCTTACAGAGCTGGAGGGGAGCATGAGTGGACGGAAGGCGGGGAAGAGGCAGAAAAAAGGGGTTTGTAAGAGTAGGATCACACTTCACTTACAAGTTCTTTTTAGATTAAATGATAGATTTGGTTTTACTTAAATCTGTAAAAAGATTAGAAATACTTCGTTCTAAGAAATACTATATCCCAAAAGATCCCTTTGAGAAAATAGATTATGAAAACCCCTCAAAGGTTGTGAACACCATGTTCTTTTGTTAAATTCTGTACATTTTTATACATTATTAGCTTCCCCTTCTTTGAAATATAAGGTAGTAGAACTTCCATCCCCAAATCACATGCCTCCTGCCCATTTTTGTTGGTTTAACTTTTACTTGTTTAAGATGTGTTTGTTATATTCGCTCCTACAACTGTAATTTCCCGCAGTCTTTGAATTTAGATCTTGGTTTTGAGTATTAAAGAAATTGAATGCTTTTCATCAGTCCTTTAGCCGTAGCTTCTCCATTCTGGAATTATTTTGATTGGTTTCTTATTTGCCTGAATTTTTTTAACCTGTTGTTTTTCAAAGAAGGGTCATGGGTTCCAAATTTTGAAGTGTTTTCATGTTTGAATTTTATATCCAAGTAATTTCTTATGTATAAAGTGAGAAAATACATTATTGAAAATAACTACCTAATGAAATCAAAATTAAGAACCTAGGAAGGGAGCATTCTGGTATGAAAGCAAAGACTGACCACAGCTTGAACAAGATCCACCTGCCACTCGTGGCCGCCCTGCCCTGGGGAGAATCACAGTGCCAGCAGGTCTCACCGCTCGTGGGCACATTAGCGGGCCTCCAGGGAGGTGGAAGGATTGGTGCCTCTTTTTCCAGTGACTCCAACAGTTTCTTAGTGAATGCTTTAAGAAATGTCTCTGCAAAACCTTCCAGGTCAAACAGTCCAGTTAAACATGATTACTGTTCTATGAGGAAAATGTCCATATGCCTGGGGAAATTACTGAAATCTGTCAGTGGGGTACTGTTGAGGACTTGTTTCTTCTTTAGACTTTTATTTTCCAAATCTTTCTTTTTAAATTGTATTTATTTTCAGAGAGGGGGGAAGGGAGGGAGAAAGAGAGGGAGAGAAACATTGATCATTTGCTTCTTGTACACTCCAGCTGGGGACCTGCCCCACGACCCAGGCCTGTGCCCTGACCAGGAATCCAGCAGGTGAGCTTTCCGTTTGCGGGACAACACTCAACCCACTGAGCCACACTGGTCAGGGCTATTTCAGAGTCTTTACTAACCATGTGTTTCACTTTTAATCAAAAGGTATACTTGAGACTTAAAAATTTAGCATCTTGAAGAAATTATATTAAAAATACAAATTTCAGATTCTGTATTTATCTACCTCTAAGGCAATCAGGTAACGTTTACTGAATGTTCAGCTCAAAACCTGTAGTATTTGAATATGGACCTCCAGGTCTCTTGTAGGTATTTCCCTTAAATTTTTTAAATTATTAATTGAATTTATTGGCCTTAGGATTTTTTCTACTGTTTGGGGTTTACAAGGTACCTAGCTTAAAAGCTGGAAATTTGACCAGAATATACAGTAATCACATTTTTTGTAATTGAATATATATTAACAGAGTAGTAGAGCAGAATTATAATTTTATCTTTTTAAATCAGTTTAGCTGTTACAAAGTTTTCATGCAATTCATATCATTCTGTTCATATTGTAGTATCTTAATACACACTACTTCTAAAAAGTATGCTTTGGCCCTGGCTGCTATGGCTCAGTGGATTGAGTGCCAGCCTGCAACCAAGGGTTGCTGGTTCGATTCCCAGTCAGGGCACATGCCTGGGTTGTAGGCCAGGTCCCCCGTAGGGCACACACAAGAGGTAACCTCACATTGACATTTCTGCCCTTCTCTTTCTCCTTCCCTTCCCATCTCTCTAAAAATAAATGAATAATAAAATAAATACATAGAAAGTATGCTTTGAAAGCACATTGAATTTCAGCTAAAGCACTTCATAAAGTTATCTGCTCTTTGACTCACTGTTTATCCTTGTTAGTGCCATGAATCTGTAAAAGGGTAATTTATTTAAAAGTAGCGAAGCCTAAAATTATCCCAGCGCACATCCTCACATTTATTTAGCCCCGTTTGTCACTTGACATGAATCTCAAGCCCATCAGCCTCGTGTGTCAGATTGGGTAGAGCGCTGATTGTGGGCCACAGCTCCGGGCTCGGTGTTCCACTTAAGCCTGTTTGAGATCCTCGTTCATCTTATTGTTACGTAATTGCTGGGTACACGTTCAACTTTGTTTGCCTTTGTGTTTTTATCTGCCGTCTACACTATTTAGAAATCTTATCGGAAACAAAACTCATCAAACCTGCAGCATTAAGTAAGCCAGCTCCCAAAACTGAAGGTTGTCTGGTTACTCCTGAGAAGTCTGAAGACCCTACAGAAAGTGCTTCCTGTGTTCAGTTTCAGAATGTAGGTATTAAATTTTAACACATTATATACATAATGTTTTTATATTCTAAAGTCATATTAAAGCCAACTTATTAATAAATACATGAAATTTCTTTTGCTTTAAGTGTTCACTCTCCTGAATACATAGTTTCTTATTTAGCAGAGCATTATTAACATTCTCATTTTATTCTTTGCGAGGTTTTTTTTTTTAAACCACCTGTGTTTGAATCTTACATGTAAATCTACAATGACATAGTGCTTTTCCTTACAAGGATTCTTCAGGATACCATGGCGGGAACATGGACACAGAATTAATTATGTTTAAAAGAGTTCAGGAAGCAGAGGAAAAGTGGAGGGGCGCACAAGCCCTAATTGAGCAAATCAAAGTCACATTCTCAGAAAAAGAGAGAGAGCTGGAAAATAAAATGGAAGAACTAAAGAAGCAACAGGAAAAGGAACTCTTCAAATTGAGTCAAGACAACTATATTCTTCAAGCCAAGGTACTAGACATGCCGTCCTGTGTTTCTTCTCATGGGTTGAAAAAGAGCTTGTACTCCCTGACAAACGCGTTGTCATCTTTCTGTTCTTGGAGCTGGGTGGCTGGATGCAGGTGCTGAGGGAAACAGGCAGCATTTGTATTGGCTCATGTTGATGCTTTTATTCAGTTAGCCGTCCTTTTTAAAATAAATCTTAGTTCACTGTGACCTTCAAAGAAGACAGTTTAGAAAGAACTTCTATAGAAGGTCTAGATTAAGAGAATGACACCATGGAGCACTTCTGAGTAACTTTCATTTCCGAACCACCATCAGCACAAACAACACTGTAATGATTTAATTGTTGTTGGGTTAATTTCATTGTGGTTAGAAGACTCTTATTCTTCCTCACTTTTCACTTTATCATCTCTTTCCCCATATAAACACTTTCTGCATTTTCTCAAGTTAAATAGCTTCGGAGAAACAAACAAAGACCAAAGGTGGCTACATTTTGGAGAACCAGCTGGTGCTGTCACTGAAGAAAAATTGAAGCAAATCCAAAAAGAAATACAAGAACAAGAGACACTTCTTCAAGGATATCAACAGGTGTGATTTTTCAGCACATATTGAGGTTGTTCTTGAGATCCTTTGATTATAGAAACAAGATGTATTAAAATATTTATGTGCTCATGTAACAGGTAATGGGAATTCTGGCAGATATGAGGAAGCGATCGTTTGACTAGTCTGAGCATTTCTCATGGGCAGAATCGAAGTAGTTAATTAACAGCACGAATTCTGAATGCGAAGAAGCTGGCTTTAGACTTGGCTGTGCCACCTGCGGGGGAGCCTTGGGCCGACCACTTCTCTAAGCCGACTTCCTCATCCACGAAATGGGGGTGGTGGTGGTGATAGTACCTGTCTCACTAGGTGGTTGTGAAATGAACGAGAGACAATGCAAAGTAACCTCCTGGGGCCTGGCACGGAGTAACCAATCAGTGGATGCTGCCTGTTACTGTTCTTAAGAGCTGTGTTCCGTACAAACTTTCCTATTTTTTAATGCTTTTCAGTAGATGATACTGAATAGTTTTAGTATTATATTGAAAAATATAAATCTGAAATCACTTGAGAGTGAAACATTTTGAATTAAATGGGAGAAAAGTTGTGTGTCCTACAGAAGGCAGGTATTTGTGACACATGGTGGAACCTTGGTCACGCTGACTCGATGGTCAGCCAGGACAGGTTTGGTGACCTCCAGCATGAGATTTTGTCGTAGTTCTCCCCTCCTCCCTCCCCTCTCCTTCTCCCTTATCACCTTTCCTCTTTGGACACCTGAAGCCTAAGCATTACCACATCAGAGATGACAATGTTTACTGTAAATGAAATAGTACTAATTTTGCAGAACATACCCTTCCAAACCCTCGGCCTGCCATTCTGATTTGCTATATAGAGCATGAGTTTTAAGGAGGATTCCATAAACCTGTAAGTTTGCCAACCCCCTCCTCCCAAAGAGAAATACAAAATTTAATATCAATGTATATACATATATGTAGTTTTGGGGGTGTCATTAATTCTGCAGATATTTAAGCACAGTCTGCCAGGCACAAAGCCAGACATGGTGAGGTGGTTCCTAGTTTTTATTAGATCCTCAAGGCTCCTTGGTGTTTATCAGATTCCTAATTTTAAAGAGGTTAGTAAGCCCACAGCACCTACCTGCGCATGGATTGGTACTTTCTCCCTCTGATCTCACTGAGTCACTTTTTAGCTTGAAGCCTGGCAGTGAACTAGGTCTAGTCTCTGCTTTGCCTTACTCTGATCTTTCAGAGACACCCGGTCTTAACTTCCTGATCACAGAAAGTTCCAGAAACAAGCATGGACACTCATTGCACCTACATCAAGTTACCTCACCGTGGGAAGACAGGCCAAAACGGCAGAAAGAGGGTGCAAACAGTCCCGCTGGCCTTTCCGCCCCAGTGCAGAGCTGGGCCTGAGCGCAGAGCTGGGCCCGGGCAGTGGCAGCCCCTGCGCTCACTCACCCTTTCACTGCTGTGAAATGCGGGACCTCCTGCGGCTTTGGGGACGTTTGCAACTTTTTTTTTGAATAAGCAGTTTGGAAAAAATTATTTTCAGAAAATAAGTTTTTTCTGTTGTAATATAAAGAATTCTTAAAAGATTTTGCTTGCTCAAAAACAAGAAAATTTTAAAAACCTTGAAAAATGTTTAAAGGATCTATCTGTTATGAGCATATGCATTTGTAAGTACTACTGACTTCTAACTGAATGTTATTTTCTATTTATAAAAAGGAAAATGAAAGATTGTATAATCAAGTGAAAGATCTCCAAGAAGAAAACAAGAAAAACGAGGAGCGGATGTTTAAGGAGAACCAGAGTCTATTCAGTGAGGTGGCGTCCTTAAAGTGAGTCTTCCTTAAATTCTTAAAATCAAACGTGCTTGGATTGTTTCCAAGCATTTTGTTACATTAACAATACATTTTTATACTTAGAATGAGAAAGTATGTACACTGATTTACCCTTTTGTAACTTTTACATTTGTAACAGTCAGTAGTTTTTCCTTTAGTATTAGATGTCTAATACATATAGATGAATGTTTCAGCACATTTATATTTGAGTGAGATCAGTTTCAGAAAACTGAACACAATACTTTTGATTGATCATTAAACCTGAGATGCTTATGTAATGCATATTAGTAATAATGCCTTCAGTAATGATGCTGAAAATAAATCATACAGTACCACTTTACTGTCCCAGGTCAGGTTCCATACAATTAGGGTCTCAGGTGGGAATCTGTGGAGGTGATTTCCTAGGTGGTAACTCTCAGGAGAGAAGTAGCGGGAGAAGCAAGATGAGGGCTGGATGGGGGTAGGGAAGGTACGCAGGAATGTGTCCTCGGCTGAGACTGGCTTCATTCTGCCCTCACCCGAAGTCTGGGGGACGGATGCATCGTGTCGCTGGTCCCCACTTGAGGCAAGAGAGGGCAGCCTTTTGCACCCACAAGCTGGGCAGTCACCGGCCAGGAGGCGCCCCAGGAAGGGGTTGGAGGATGTCGTCTGGGGAGCAGCCTTTTGTACCCCAGTCGGCCTGTCGCTGACTGAGGTGTGTCCCAGGAGGCAGTTGGGGGATACCCTCCGGACCCCGGGGAGGAGTTTCTACAGAGGAGAAACGGGGTTACCAGTCGGCACTCGGTGTGGCGGGCAGTGGAATCGTATTGCAGGTCCTTGGGCCAGCACTCCATTCGGCTTTGACACGTTAAGTGAAAAGACCCAAGCCGTGAACCTGGGCATCGCGGAGCCCTGTCTGCTTTTAGGAGATGGCCACCAGTTGTGCCTCATTTCACAGGAGTGCTGCATTATGCCCGCTTCTCCTCTCTTTTGTTGTTGTGATGGAACAGCCTAGGGTGCTGGTAGCTCCTACTGATCTTTCCTGCAAAACGGAAAAGGTACACAGGTTGGGAAGCAAGGGCACTATTTTGTATATTAAAAAAACAAGTGCTCCTTTCCCGAGGGTAGCAATCCGCATGCATTTGCATCTGCTCTCTTTCCAAATACTTCAGTAAAGCATCTTAAAATATTACATCTTATACTGCCTGACCTTTAAAATAGAGCTATTTCAGGATCCAAAACAAATTCTACATGAACTTTCTTAATGAAATAAATGGTATCTTTAGCACATTAGGGTTAAATGAGCACGTACGGATTTTTTAATTTATTGTATTTTTTCCATTACCATTTAGTCCCCTTATACCCCATCCCTCAGCCATTACCACACTGTTGCCCATGTCCATGAGTCCATTTTAGTTTTTGCACAATCCCTCCACCCCCTAACCCCTGCCCCCACTGGCTGTCATCTGCTCTCCATCTCATGTGGATTCTTAAACTCCTTATATAATGTTTCTGGAAAACCAGAAAAATTGAATCTGAGGTAAAAATAGTAAGCTGTGTTTAGTTTCACTAGTCCCCATGTCTGTGACGGGTGGTCCGTGTTTCTCAGGAAGGGGTCCAGGACGAAGCGACCAGGGGTGCACGGCACCCCAGGAAGTGCGCAGCGCGTCTTCCTGGGGCATGAGTTTTGTCTTCTCTGAGAATTGGCGGGAGATGTTTCTATAGTTACATTATTTAGTTATATATTAAATAAACCGATAGTGTTAGCGTTTTAGTTCATTTAGATTAATATAAACATTTCCCTTTTTTAAAGTATTTTCCCTTTAAGTGTATTTTACTGTTTAGATTAAATAAACTTTTTATCTTCAGTGACTCACTTAGTTCTAACATCCGTTAAGAGTTTTTAGTTTCAAAATTGAATATTTTGTATTGAAAAGAGTGCCTCATAAAAAAATTTATTTTCCAAATAAATCAGAGAACAGATGCAGAAAAGTCGTTTCCTGTCTCAAGCAGCTGAAGATTCCGAGCCCACCGGAAACCAGAATTTCACGGATCTGTTGGCGGAACTCCGGGCGGCACAGGTGAGTTGCGTAAGGATTTTAATTACAGCAATAGTAAAGGTTATTATAAAAATCGCCATATGTGTAAAAAATCCAGTTTTTGTAGTTTATGAATAAACGAGACCCTTTTATAAATGTCACACCATTTAAAAATTAAGAAACCAAAGATAGCTTCTAGCACGCATGTGGCGCCGACGCAGAGGAAACCAGGAGGTACTGGGTTTGGGTGGCGTCCTGCTGACAACGCAGCGCTTCCTCAGGCGTTCACTGTACGGGGCTGCACTGGGGTCACAGCCTCCTAGGGCGTGCATACATTGTTTCAGACACGTTACTCCTGGAAAATGCACAGGAAAAATAGACAAATAATTTGAAGATGATGGTTTGCCTTAAAACGTTAGTTGGCTTTTTACATCTCTTCCTGAGTGGACTACACCCTTCTAGGGGGCAGAGATTATACCCACAAATATTTGTATCTGATGTACCTAATACAAAGGTAAAAATGCAGTAGTTGCTCCCTAATTTTTCTTTATTTTTATTAATTGTGTTACAAAGACTATGGCCCAGAATTTTCTAGAGGAGTATTTATCAATGGGAGACTTTTGGAATTTGGGGCAGGTTAATTGTATTTTAAGCAAAACAGTGTTATGTATTGCATAATTTTTTTTAAGATTTTATTTTTAGAGAGAGGGGAAGGGAGGGAAAAAGAGGGACAGAAACATCGATGTGCAAGAGGAACACTGATTGGTAACCTCTTGCATGCGGGGACCTGGCCCTGCCCAAAACCCAGGCATGTGCCCAGACTGGGAACTGAACCACAGAGAGACCTTTTGGTTTTCAGGCTGGTACCCAATCCACTGAGCCACACCATTCAGGGCCGTATTGCATAATTTTTATAATCCCTGACCCCAGTGGACCCACCAGTGATTATAACAATCAAAACCATTGTTTCCAAACATCCCCTGTAGGAGGGCAGTTAGTTCTCACCTCTTCCTCCCCTTAAGAATCATAGCAGTAAATGCAAAAGCCCTTCCAATCTATTTGAATGTTGTATAAACTAGAAAAATTCCAATTATGTGCCACTTTTTAATTAGAAATTATATAAAGTGAGGTTACAGTTAGTTACATAGGAATTTGAACATACTGAAGTTTAATAATTGATGTTTAACAGGTTTTTGTAGTATATAAAAATGCAGCTTCAAATATGAATCCACTAGAGATCTTTTTTCATATGTATGTTTATACAGAATAATTATTAGATAGGTAAATATGTAGACAGGTAGGTATAAAGAATAAATAATTGGACAGGCTCCTCATCCCCTTTATCAGTGGGCCTCAGAATCAGCAAGTTAAAAAAGAATATTGCCATGTTTTATGACAGCTTGGAAAAACGCGGTCAAGTTTCACGCATAGCATTAGCATCATTTGAAAACTGTTAGTGAGACTGCATTTTAGATTGTAAGGTGGTGTAGTAAGAATTTTTATTTTGAAACGTAACTATATCAGGTGTACTACCATGAGGCCAAGCGTTTCCTCAGCAGTTAGGAGCTCAGTTCAGTGCACACTGAGTGAGTGTCTGCTGTGTGCTTAGTCCCATCGGGTAGTAATAAATCGGTCTTGGTGGTCTTGGTCCCCGGAGAGCTTTCAGCCTGACAAGAAGAGGGTGCACACAAATCAGTGTTGCATGAAACAAAGTAGCAAATGCTGCGCTCTAGGTTCAGTGGAAGTCTGTGGGAGCACAAAGCAGGGGATAAAGAATAGCCTCTTACAAACTAAGCTCTGAGTATGACGTTGTCAAGCAGCAGAAGGAGGCCGCTGAGAGCAATGTGGACTGCAGGACATACTGAGAATTCATTCAACATTTTCTTGATGTGCCACGTATTTTTTATGCATTTATGACAGATACAAGGGTTAGCGAAATAAAGTCCTGCTTTCGAGTAAATATATAATGTGTCAGGTGGTGATGAGTGTTATGAGAAGAAAATAAAGCAACATACCTGGGGTCTAGGGTGGGGTTGCTGTTTGAGAAAGAGCAGGGAAGGTCTTCCTGGGGCTCCGTTTGAGCAGAAATCTCGAGGAAGTGAAGGAGCAAGCCACCTGCTCGCTTGGGGTAGAGGAAACAGTCAGTGCAAACACATTGGGGTAGGAGTGTGCTGGGCATGTCCAAAGAACTGGGAGTTCTCTGGCTGGAGTGGACGTGGAAAGGAAGATCTGTAGTAGACGCAGTCAGGCACAGGCAAGCCTGGGGTATGTGGCATTGAAGGGCATGGGAGCCACCAGAGAGTTTCAAACAGGGGTGATGTTAACTGACTCTTTAAAACAATTCCTCTGGTTACTGTGAGGAGCGTAAACTGTAGCCACTGACGTGGCAGACTAGGTAGGAGATTATTACAATATCCAGAAGTCAGAACAGTAGATACGAAGGTCTTTCAGACTGGGGTGAGTTAGATGATTAGAACTGATTTTACTGGGTTGTGAGGAGCTATTAATCATTTGGGGGGGGTGGTAAAAATCAGAGCTAAATTTTAGGAAAAATAATTAGCAGTATTTATGATGGATTGTGTGAGACTATACTGTAACTTATTGTGGTTAAAAATAATTTGCCTTGTATTTCCATGAATATCAAGAAAGAAAAAAACAGTTTATTAGAAGATATCAAAAGACTGAAGCAAGACAAACAAGCTCTTGAAGTAGACTTGGAAAAAATGAGGAAAGAGAGAGACCAAGCCAAAGATCAGGTTGCTTATGTCACAGGTAAAACACTGAGCTAGAACAGTTCACCTTTATTCTCATGACTGTTTAATCTTGAATGTAAGTATTAGCAGTGGGACAGCAGAAACAAAATGCTGTTCCTTAAAGTACATTGTAATGGTCAGAACCTTTTTTAAAATTCATAGGTACTTGCATTTGATTGGTTTTATCAGGAGTAATGGTAAGATCAAAGAAAATGGAGGATTATTTTGAATTTGTGCCATTGAATGTTTAGTTGTTTACATGTCTGTCATTCCAGCTGGACTGTCACCGTCCTGAGGTGACGTGGTCTGTCTTTTTATCCCTGGGTCAAAAATGTAGGCTCTCAAGTATTTGCCAAGTGAGCAAAGAGCACTGCACTATGCTGGCAGAAAACACACGTGTAACTGAGGCATTCCCCACTAGGGAAAGCAAAAGAGAGTAAGAGAAGAGTACAGAAAAGTTTAATATAAAACTATTACAAATAAACGTGAGAGGGGTGCAGAATAAGGGTTTAAGGAGCAGTGGCCTTTGGCTGGGCCCTGCAGACGGGAAGATTCAGAAAGAAAAGGATGCAGGGACGGTGTTCTGGGCGCTTCACGAGCGTGTTACTGAGTGAGCGAGTGGGATGGATGGCGGAGCGGGGGGCCGGAAAGGCAGCTCGGAACAGCTCCCGTCTGCCCAAGTAAAGGTTCTTCCTCTGTGAGGTTGGACTCTTCAGTGTGAGGTGTGTACAGTGAAGTCCACGCACCTGCTTTTGAGAAAATTACTTACATTTACTTTCCTCATCTGTAAAAACAGAAAAATAACAGCACCCGTCACACAAGTTGTGGTGAATAAAATCATGCGTGGTAAGCACCTACTGGTGCTTGCTACTGTTACTTTTTAATATTACTTTTTAATATAATTATAGGAATGCTTTATTTTTATTGTTTTTAATATCTTGAATATTTGTTTTTCCATGAAAACAAGTTTACTTTTGTGAAGAACATTGAGGGGGAGGAAAACAACTGTTGTATCAAAAATTTCTGCATAACCAACTTCACTTCAAGTTTGAGGATTTCGCTTATGGACATAATCTTCATGTCCCTTTATTAATAATAAGCTAAACCAGACACCACCTTGCATACATCAGTTGTTTTTTCCTCTTATTTTTTCATAATACTTTTATTAGATAAGCATTGTTTTTTATTTTAAATCTTTCAGTTTATTTCTACACTTTGAAAAATTACAATCAATTCATTAAGTTACTTATCTTGTAGGTGAAAAATTATATGAAATAAAAATTTTAGAAGAAACGCATAAACAGGAAATAAGTCGTTTGCAAAAAAGATTACAGTGGTATGCAGAAAATCAGGAACTTCTAGATAAAGATACAGTTCGACTTAAAGAAGCAAATGAAGAAATTCAGAAGCTGAAACTTGAGGTAATAGGTCATTCCAGAATATATTTCTGTAGGTCAGCCCTATTAAACTCAACAATCAGTTCGTAGTCTTGTGTCATTGAGCCAATACTCTAAATTCTGTGAATTAAAATAGTTGGCTTGGGTTTTGGTTTGCTTTTAGATATGTAGTTTATTTCAGATTAGGCAGCAAACAAATCCAAGCTCGTTATCACAGCCTGTCAGGTCCCCAGGTGCCCTGAACCCTGCCTGACTCTCCAGCCTGTGCAAACCGCACTCCCACAAATCACTCACCTCCGGCCAGATCTCCCTCTGATCCTTGGACATGCCAGCTTAAACCACTTCTAGCCGTAGCCTAGGTTACTCTGGCCTTGGTTCTCCCTATGTCTTGCTCCTCATTGAGGTCTCGGCTCAAATTTCTACTCCCAAGAAAGATCAGCTTTTCTGATCAGCTTCATCTAGTGTAAGTGCCAGTCTCGCCCTCTCTGCCCCTTTCTTCCCACTCCTTCACTCTTTATTTTCTTTACAGTACTGTCACTTTCTGAGGTTACTTTGTTAATGCAGTTTATTAGTTCTCAACTGTCTCCTCCCACCAGAGAGCACACAGGCACCACAAAAACAGGGACCTGGCTCAGCTGGTTTGCCGTCTGCATCTCTAGCGGAGGGCCCTATCTCGGATTTAACATGAACGAGTCAGCTAGAATTGTGCCACCCTCCTGGTGTTTTCCTGGTATGTTTAAATATGCTTCCTAACATGGGTTTACTTACTGCTAGGTTGAGAAACTGAAAGCTGAATCTGGAAATCCATCTGTTCAGCAGAAGATGCATTTAAAAGACAAAGCAGCTGATGCCAGAAAAATTCAGGACCTAGAGCGGCAAGTACGTGTTAAGGGTAAATCCGCATTAAGGTATTGTATATATGATCTATTGGGTTTCTTCTTGTTTCAGGAGGTCCTATAAGATGTAGTCCACCTGGAAATTCTTGTAGACCTAATGTGCCTCATTGGATGGTAGACCTGTTAATGATAGATTGTTTTCCATCCCAGCTCTTAGCTGAGAAGAGGAAGCAGAATTTAGGAGCTCTGGGTATAGTGTTTGGATTCCTTTTCCTGACAAAATATTGGTGATGGTAGTACAGGAAACGAAGTCCTTGAGTTTGGAACGTGTTAGTGATTCTGGGAAGTATTACAAAACACTGTGGAAACCGAACATTTAGCACCCCAGGGTGGGCCATAATTTTGAGTTTTTACTATTTAGGCTTAAAAATACGCATTACATGGTCAGTGTAGCAGAGAGATCTTTTTCAAAAATCATACAGTAACATTTATTAGGATAAAAATTTTTTTTGTTGGAGTAGTTGTTTTGTGGGGTGGAATACTTTTTCCTTCTTTTTAAAAAACTTTTCAATAATGTATTTCTATTCATAACTAAGTATTAAAATAAGACTTTTCAGCCTTGCTCAGAGGGGAGCATGATCCTGCAGTCAGGCCATGGCTCTTAAACATGTGGCTATTATTCCGGCACAAACCCAAACCTGTGAGGCCATCGGTGTGCTGGACATTACCCCAGTTTTACGAGAAGAAGGAAAACTAAGCAAAAAATTAACCTCGTTACCTTTACATGACCTATTGTTACATTAAAAGGTACGACTTGATAGTGTGATTCAGCGGCCCACAGGAAAGCAACCGCAAAAGTGATTTGAGAGCCAGAAATATTCCAAAATAACTGTAGTCTAACATTGCTTGGCTTCTTTTTCTATGCTTAAGATTTAGATTAGTCAAAATGGATGAGCCATCCAGAATTGTGAGAGAAAAAAGGCCAAAGGAAATACTTCTCTAATAGATAAAATTATTTTAAGAGCAATAATACAGAACTGAATGTGTGAGAAAAATTTTAAACATGTTTAATAGCAAGATAAAGATGTGAAATGATGATACCAGAAATACAACACTTTATAAAAGTAATCTCCCTTTTTGTTAACACTGTATTTTAAAAATGTACTTGTTTAGGAGATTATATATTTCTGACATATTATCAGTAGTATTTTGTATAGTTTGCTGCATGTACATTTTAGATCTATCTCAATTCTATTCCCATGAATATTTCTATCCTAATGATTTCAAACCTTAATTTATATATATTTTATAATCAAGGCATATCATACTGGGAATCATTTTGGAGCCATTTATTTTGAAATAGATTACAGAATAAAATATCTTCTTTTCTAAAGAGCACGTAAGTAAAAATGGGGCTAATTAGATGCATATTTTAATGAAAATTTCAGATTGTATGCATTTGTACATTCTTTAATATAGAATATTCTGTAATTTAATTTCCAGTAAGAATTTTAAAAAAAAAATCTGCTTTGTATGACAGCCACACCAATATCAGTGATTAAAGAATAATATTAAAAAACAAAAAGATACAAATAAAATCTGATTCCCCAAAAATGTAATATACATTTCAAGGTATCTAAATTGGACTGAAAATATTTCTTAAAATTTTAAATTAATGCATTGTGAATATGTGAAAAGAAATTCACTTTTAAAATTAATTTTTATTTTAAATTTTTTTATTATTGTTTATTCTATTACATTTGTCCCAAATGCTACAACTAAAATCTAGATCTTCTCTTCATAATATATGTGGTATATACGCACATGCCTGTATATGCTTACATCTATTTCAGATAACCAGGTTTTAGATGCCAGAGGAAGCAAAGCTTCGGAAATTTTGTAGATGAAATAAGTTATTAACACTTACAGCTGGCTGTATCCCAGCTTATGGTGTATCTGACTGTGCAAGCGGTTGTTACGAATGGAAATATTTGCTGTTAACTTTGCAAATGATGTGACCCTTAAATATTTAATATGAACAGTGTTCAATTTATAAATAGGTTTTGAGCACCAGCCATTCATCTTGTCTTAAGAAAGGTAGTTTTTGATACCAAATTATAATAAAAGCTCACATTCTCAAGTCTTTACTATATGCTGGGCTCTGCCAAGCACTTTACCAAAATAAGTGCCATTTGTCCCTCACTTAATCGTATCTTGCCGTGAACTTGGTATTGTTACCATCCCCATTTTACCGATGATGCTAAAGAGGTTTTGAGTGAGGAGTTACCAGGTCCCAGAGCTAGTGGCAGTGTCCAGCAACAGGTGTGCTCTCCCCACTGCACTGACCGCCTCCGAGCTGCTACTGCGTGTGGCCGCATACTCAGAGGCTAGAGACTGTTGCACAAAAGGAGGTGTACAAACATGTGCATGTGTGAAGTCAGACTCTGATTTCTGCAGACCCGGGTGCCAGTCTCACGTACAGAAAGGCCGTCTGGTGTGGAGTTGTTTTATAGACTGCATGAATGTTAGTCTTTGTTGTCTAATCCTCCTTCCTAATGGAGGTTGTTTTAAACTTCATTTGAAGGGGTACTTTTGGAGGTGGGGATAGGGTGGGATGGAGGTTGTTGCAGGATGGGGCAGGCGCTTAGGAAGGTGTGTGTTTATTGCAAAAAGTCTGCACATTCATGCACATATAAATAAGCAATATTTCCGTCATTGGATGGCATGAGCACTATCATTTGAGGCTGTCCGTAAGGAAAAAGGCAGGGCCGGGGGAGGGCAGTGTCCTGAAAAGATGGGTTATTTCATGTGGAACAGTTCCAAGAATGAATGTAAGGATTTCCATAAATTCACCAGTACTTAATTAGAGAGTACACTATAGGGTTTTAAAATCAGATAATCTAAGGATATAAAATTTGAAATTATTCTGTGCTTCTGTGCATCCAGTTTAGTCCTGAGATGTGATAAAAGCATCTGTTTGAAATCTAGATGTAACTGATATAGCATGATCTATATTAAACTGCTTAATTATAACATGTTTGTGAACTTACATATATACAAAAATATTTCAATAGGTTAAAGAAATGGAAGGAATTATAAAGAGAAGATATCCTAATTCTCTGCCTGCTTTAATATTGGCTGCATCAGCAGCTGGTGATACAGTGGATAGAAATACAGTGGAATTTATGGAAAAAAGGATAAAAAAACTAGAAACCGAGCTGGAGGGCAAAGATGAAGAAGCAAAGAGAAGCCTCCGTACCATGGAACAACAGTTCCAGAAAATCAAAGTAAGTGTCAGGTAGCCAAAGAGATGGGGCTCAGAGATGGACCAGGGGAGCTGGGACTTCTTAGATCTGATGGTAACAAATAGCTCTTCCGCACAAAACCTTTACCACAATTGTCAGGTGCAGATAGAAAGTTAGATTCTTCCTATCTTTTTGTCCTCCTTCAGTAACTTAGTTCAAATGTGAAATAATCAAGCACAGGATAATCTTTACATGAGCCCCTCTCAATGATACCAGAACTAGTGTAAATTAAGTCATGACAAAGCAGAATAAAGCGTTTCTGATACACACTATAAAAATTTTAAATTACCATGTATGAAAATATTTTCCTTGAAATTTACCCGCTCAAAGGCCCATTCTAACACTTATTTACCACAAGACATTGAAACTGTTGCCATGTCACTGCCCTCACCAGGCCATGAACTTCTTAAAGCAAGACCTGAATTTCTTTCTCTCTAGAATCTGGCCCAGTGCCTGGCACACAGTCATAGCTAAGTATTCATTGAATAAATGAACAAACACTGTTAGTGCCTCTTTCCACAGAGTGCACTGTTGACATTATTTCATTTATAATAAAAATCTCAAGGATATAAATGCAAGCTGACTGACTTACTCCCCATGAAATTTCTAAATTGATATTAAAAAGCTGAAAATGGGCTTTATCCTAAAGACTTCAGTACCCCCTGTTGCTTTCCCTGTTATTCCTCAAAATGTATATAGTTTGTCAATTTGCATAGAGAAGGGTATAAAATGGTAGGTTTGATAGTGAGGTTTAAAATAAGCTTTGGCGTGCACAAAAATGTGTAAGGCAAGGTTTATGAAGCAACAGTCATTCTAAGATTACATAACATGTACTGAGACCATGTAGTGTTCCGCCCTTCGAAGATGAGGGGTTCAGCCCACTCGACAGACTGACGGGACGCAGAGCTGGAGGCATCAGAATGTAGCGGGTGCCTGGGTGAAGGGCTAGGCGGGTCCCGACAGTGTGTGGGGTCTCGGGGCCGATGGCACGTCCTGGCACTGGTTGGGCACCGCCTGCACCCTCTCCTTCAGATTCAGTACGAGCAGAGGCTGCAGGAGCAGGAGCAGCGGCTTGCCCACAGACGGGAGGGGGCCCCTCGGAACCAGCCCGCCAGCCCCCCTGGGCTTGGAGCGCCAGAGAAGGAGCTCGGCGGCGCGAAGGAGGCCGGTCGGAGCGCTGTGAGAAGCCTCGAAGCCGAGATGGACAGGCTCAAACGTCGGCATGCTGAGTTAGAACTCAAGGGAAATGGTAAAGGTGGTAAAGACTTCCAGGCTATAGAATTCCAGGTGGAACAGGCTAACGCCAAAGCCAAGCTGGTAAGACTCAGCGAGGAGCTGGCTGCGAAGGGAAGAGAGGTCCAAGACCTTTCGAGAACGGTGGAGAGGCTTCAGGAGGAGAGAAGAGCCATGCTGTCCGACCAGAGCTCTGAGGGCAGGGAAAGGGCTGCGGAAAGGGCGAGGAAGGGCCTCCCGCACGCAGGTAAAGGGAGTGCTGGCTCCTTCCCCGGGGCCCCGGCTGGCAAGCTTTACCGACCACGTGCTTTCACTGATGCCCGTGTTGCAGAGGTTTTACAAGAAAACTGCAGGCTGAAAAACGAACTGGAGGGATTAATTGTGGAGCGGAATGAGCTAAAGGTGAAATCTGAAGAAGCTATGAACCAGTTTGAAAATTCCATAAAAAGGTAAAACGTGAATTTTTAAATATATGGGGACAAAAAGTACAAGTTTTTAAGTTACAAGATGTATTTTCTCTGAATAATTCATTATGCACTGAACTGAATTCATAGATTAAGAAATTACAGTGCATTGCTAAGCATAGATCGGTTTCTGAGTAGGAGCCTCCATCTCTTGGAAACCAGATTCTGGTGAACCTGAATCTCCACGTCACGTCTTTGGGCTGACCGGTCTTATTCTTTCTGCAGATACCCACATGGTGTTAGCACGCTGACCCATTGGGCCCCCTTGCAAATGCGTATCGCTGTTTACGACTGACACAGGCAGATCCCTATCACAGAGTCTCTGTTACGGGAACAAGGTGACATTCTCAGAGGAAATGGTCCTTTTTTCCAAAATAGCTCTTCAAATTGATCTTGTGATCACATCCATTCATGCCTTAAAGAACTTGCTGTCACCCCTTTTCTCGCAGCTTCCCCAAGCACACTCTAACGTCTCCCCCCCGGGTTCCTCCCGTGCCCAGATTTTTCACCTGGTCACACCCAGTTCCGTCCTTCCTCTGCCTTCCTCGTCCTCGCTGCTCTTTCAAACCTGGCCAGTGGCCTTCCCGGTCCAGCGGAGTTTTCTCCACCCTCACTTTCCTCGACATTGCTGACCACGTCGCCTTTCCTGAAGTGATTGCCCCCTTTAACCTCCGTGACTTGGCAGCTCTGAGTAAAGTTTTTTTTCTGTTCCTTTTAACTGACTCATGACGACTCTTCATTCTGCCTCCTCAGAAATTGGACTTTCTTAGCCTAACTTGCTGAATTTCTTTACTGCCTTGAGCACATTCATTCATGAGCAAAAGCTCATTCATGTTTCTTCTAGTCCTACCTCTCCCACAAAATATTTCCTAGAGCTTCCAGGAAATTTCCTGCTTCTGCCTCCCAACTCTTACGTGATTTATGGGTATAAACCCAGAAAGCGCTAATCATAACTCTGCCTTGTAGATCCCTGAACTGATGTAAGACTATACGTCCTTTGCAGCCAGTAAACACAGTAAGAGGTTTGTGAGATTTAAAATGTTTCAAGGTGCACAAAAACATGTAATTCCGTGTTTATGAAGCAGCATATTAATTATGATACATGTGTTGAGAATCTATAATGTTATGATCTTCAAAGGTTAGGACTTCAGTACATTTGCGTGACTCGAGGCACACGGAGTTGGAGGCGCCCCTCTGGGTACTGAGTGCCTGCGTGGGGGAGTCGGTGGGTGCTGGTAGAACACGGGGAGTGCGAGCATAGGAAGCCAAAAAGTGCGGGAGGCACCCAACACGCTCTCCAACCAATTGACCCGCGGGGATGTCTCCTTGAGTCGTCATGGTAACCATATTGCCTCCAAGTTGAAACTTTTTCTATAGCCCCCAGTGTGATGGTAGCAACGAAGCTATTTAGAAAGAATTACGGTCTTTACTAGAAATAATTCAGGTTTTCCCTGTAACTCTCTATACATATTTATAATTTTTTAGTATTGTTAATCTGTTCCTCCAGCAGTTCTGGGTCTGAGAAGAAATAACCCTTCCTAGTAGCAGATTTAGGGTGTTGTTTTTTTAAATTATATACAGTTATGTCATGGGTGCTTTAGATTTCTATGCTTTTCTTAGGGCCCTACTCAAAATATTCATAATCAAATAAGCAATTGATATATTTGGTTGTAGTTTTGGAATTGCCATATTAATAGGCATCAGCAATGACTAAATATCTGCTTTGATTACAGTCCTGTCACTTCTAACTAATATTTCCAGTAACAGAGGAAGTGCTCATCTGTAAGAAATACATCAGAGTTATAACTCTGCCATTTGCTAAACTGCCTCTGAATGCGTACGTTTTGTCCCAGAGACAAGTCAGCAGTCTCTTGTGGTCCAGGCTCACTGGGTTCAGTCGCTCTGTGTCCTGAGAATTACTGTAAAGACAGTTTCGTTCTCACAACATGCAACCTGCCCAGGGTCATATGCACGGACCAAAACCTGGAGAATGCTGCCTGGACAGAGCATTGGCGATTTTAAAGGGAACATTTGCGATTATCCAGATAAGAATCTGGGCAAGAAATAGGGGTTTTTCTTAAAAGATAAACTGGCAGGCCCTCGGCTTTAAATCCAGACAGGACGCTTAGAGCCTTCGTGCAGCACCCGGCTGGGGTGGGGAGAGCAAGGCCTGGCCGGCGTCGGCTCTGCTGGGCCCGACCCCGCTCTGCAGCTTCCCGATCCGGGCCCCTAGGCACAGCGCGCTCTCCTGAGGTCAGGTTTGCCCGAGGAACACCAGTAAATGACTGTGAGTTCAGGGGGTGGTTGTGAGAACCCGTAAGTGGGTGATGTGTAAGTCACCTCGCCCATCATCCTGCAGGAGGTACTGGTGCCCGCTCTGCCCTTCGTCTTTAACTTCCAGGCTTCCTACACCGCTTCTGTGCTGACTCTGAACTGGAGGTTGGGGGCCGCGTGTGTGCGGGCCCTTCTCTCCTTTGCTCTTTCTCGAAGGCTCAAGGAGGAGGCAGCGGCGCAGCTCTCCGCCCTCAGGGCGGCTCATCAGAGGGAGGTGGAGAAGCTCCTTTGCCGAAACGCGGTGGAAAAGTCATCTTCCAAAGTAGCCGAGCTGAGTCGTAAAGTAGCAACTCAGGAGGTAAACGGCTTTAACAAGCTTTGACTTTAATGTGGCATTTTTCTTTTTGGTATTGTTAACAGAACGTTAACTTGGAACTATTTTAACTTCACTTTATGTTGGTGATAAAAATGGTATTAGCTTCATGTTGTTTTTGTGTGAAGATGCCGTTACCACATGTTTGACTCTTCTAAAGTGACACCTTTAAGTACGTGTTTTCCGGTTTTGTCCCTGTATTTCTCTAGTAGATCTTCTTCTAAGTAAGCGTTAACGGGTGGTTGAGGGCTGCGTCTAACGTCATTGGGAACGTAGTCCTTGAACTTGAGTGTTAAACCATCTCCCTCTGCCCCAAATCCCAGCTGACAAGTAATTGTCCCAGTCATTCTTTTGCCCCATTAATTGTTATCCAGTAAACAAATAATGATCAAATAAGGACAAAATACTGAGCGGAAACATACATAGGCAGCTCTGTTATGAAGCACAGTCTTAAAAACTATCACAGGGCATGCTGACAGCTCATCTGCATTTCCTTGAAAGTGCCTTCCTTCTCAGGTGTCTGCGCGCACCTGCAGTGCGGCCCATCTCTGGGGTGAGTGAGTCGAGCAAACAACATTAAAATAGAATGTGCAATTTACTCTCAAATGGTATATCCAAGAAAAAAGCAAATAGGGCAAAATGTTAGCAGTTGGTAATTTAGGTTGAAGAATATATGAATGTTCATTTTGTTCTACATCTTTTCTGTAGGTTTTAATTTTAAAAAACAAGCTAATTATTCAATATCATCTTAATTAAAAACAAATCCCCAAATTGGGAATTTGGGGAACTTTGAACTGGACTACATATTAGATGTTGTGAAATTGTTAATTTTCTTAGATATAAAAGTGTTACTGTGATTTTGTGAGAAAATATCCTTATCGGGAGATTCATGTTGAAATATTTGGGGTACATAAGGATGAAATGTAATGAGGTCTGTATTTAATCTCAGCTCGGAAACAAAGAACTGTGACTATTTTTAATAATTCAGTAAAAAAGATGTAAAGTGCTTTTCAGAAGTAACCATCCTAAAGCCTTGAAGATAACCTCTGCAGCCTTTTTCCTCATGAGTTGAGAGTGGGTGTCAGTGTGGGGTGTGAACATGTCCCATGACTGTACGGTAAGGTTTGGTCCAGGAGAGGTCGGCCAAGTAGTGTCATGATGCTGGAGTGGCGTGGATATTTTACGTTCCCAGCATTCTAAGTGTAATATTGCAAATTGTGCGTTAAATAGAAATTGACATGGTTTGATCGTGTAAACAGTAAAACATTAGAGGTGAGATGATTTTTTCCTAAGCTTTTTCAACTTCTTAAAGGAAGTCTTAGTGTTATTTCAGTTTCTTTGTCTAAAAATATGAGACTAACATTTATTTCACAGACATTAGGCTTGTGTTGTCTTTAGTCAATAGCTTTTAAGTAAAAGCTATTATTCTACTTTAATCACAAAGTCTAAAAATAATAATTACCACTTCAAAATGCTTAGACCTTATAGGTTTATTTTATTTTATTTAATCTTCATTATATTTTTTCCATTACCATTTAGTCCCCTTATATGCCCCTACTCCCAGCAGTTTTCAAAGGTATTTTTCAGGCCTTCATAAGAAAAGTACTAGAGATAAGGAAGCCAAGTGGTTAGTTACATACATAGTCATTAATTTATAATATGTGATGCTTTATAATTTAATAAAGTTTATATTAAATGTTGAAAGAGGCAAAACAATAATTTATTCAGTGAGTTTAATTAATTCATTAAACTTGATTCCTATGGCCATTTATTTCTAAGTTAGAACTTGGTAATTTTAAAATATTAGGATTAAAAAAAATTTTTAGTACGAACAAAAGTCAATAGGTGACTTTTTCATATTTTTTCAAATAATGTTCAAGGAAGAGCTTTCTTAACTTGGTATTTCTAATGTAATTTCCTAGGTACTTATAAAACATTTCCAAAATCAAGTGAATGAGCTGCAGGACAAACAAGAGTCTCTAGTAGTTTCTCAAGTTCGAGAAGAAATTTTACAGAAAGAGGTAAGAATAACAAAAATATTGGACTAACATAAGGTTCTCTTAGCCATTTCAATCATTCATATTTCTGCATAGATTTTTTAACTTAAATATACAAATTGACATATCTAGAAATATCATGTCAAGATAATATTAATAACTTATTTATGGAAAGTCTTGTTAACTAATGACTTAATTCAAACCACTACCAATGAATAAAATTTGACACCCTTTGACTTACGGGTTTTCCCCAAACTAAAATCACCTTTGAAAGGGAAGAGATTTCCTACCGTTGATGAGATTCAGGAAAATACAAAAAGGCAGCTGATGGTGATTGGGAGAACTGTGTGAGGTCCCTAGGTGACTACTTTGAAGGGGACTGAGGTGTCATTGTCCTGTGTACAGTGTTTCTTGTACCTTGTATCTTCAATAAATGTCCACTTTTCATAGAAAAAAAGTTTGCTTCCCCAGATGTTATTTTCTGAGCAGTGGGAAAATGGGATTATTGGTTCTTTTGATTTTTTTTTTGTTGTTATATAATTGATTAAAACCATTTGTTCTTTAAGTATTAACACTACTTAATTTGGTTAGGAAATTGGTCAAGTAATCGTGACAGTGATACTGGATCACCAATAATAGTATAATCATAGGAGATAGATGTTTTTGGAAGCACACCACAGCAATAATAGTTCCAAGTTTTAAGTGCTTAGTATGTAGTGGGCCCTGTGATATGTGTTTTACGTGGTTCTTCACTATAACCCCAAAGGGTGGGCACTGTTGTTCCCATTTTATGATGAAGAAATCGATGCTAGAAAAATTAAGGAACTTGCCTGAGGTTCCCAAGCCCCTCCTTATCATTGGACACCGAGGTTGTTACTATAGTTTCTTTCTATAGTATTTAAGTAACAGGAAACATTTTTGATAATGTATCTTTGCTTATGTATCCATCCGTATTTTGCTGTGTGTAATGCACACTTTTTTGCCCAAATTTTTGAGGGAAAAATAAGGGTACACATTATACATGGGGATAATAATCTCATGTGTAACATGCAGAAAAACACATGTGCACATTATACACAGCAAAATACAATACTTACATAGGATAAATCCACTAAAATACAAGAATTTTATAAAAATAAGCATTCTATAAAAATAAGTATTCAACTTTATACTATTAAAGATACATTTAAGTAGGTACAAATGGAGAGAATTTTTTCTATTCTTTGTCTAGAACCAATTGTCTGAATTTATGCAATTTACAAATGAATGTTTAATTGTTGAAAGGGGAATTCATTTATTAATTGATGAATAATAGTTAAATCTGCCGTGCACAGTGTTAGGAAAACAAAGTAGACAAAATCCCTGCTTTCTTAGAGCTTACTTTTTATTTGGGGAATCGGACAGCAAAAAATGTTTGATAAATTAAGAAAACATCTGTAAAATGCTTAAAATAGTGCCTAGCACATAACATCATGACTCACTGCTGCTGTTTAAGATCGACTCAAACACAGCTGTCTCAGATTAAGTCCTGTGGCCCACCTCTCTTTCGAGTTAGGTGTCCTCACTGCTTTTACTCACTTGACGAAGGACTCCCCAGCTAGGGTTTCAGGAAACAGATTGGTTAGGTGTGGATCACAAGATAGTCGTGGCCGGCACTGTCGTCTGATGGTGTCCTCACAGTCGCTTTTCAATCATTGAAAAGCTTACAGAAGTTAAAGTGATATTTGACCACTATGCGTATGACAATGCCTCTTACAACTTTTTTAGTTTAGAGTCATTGTTCATTTTATTTGTTTTTGGTGTTTTACAATTTTTAGTGATCATCGTTTCGATATAATTCTGTGCCTCGCACCCCTCACCTCAGCACGTTCTGTAAAGCCTGTACGACCCCTCTGCACCTCATCCAACTACAGTTCGCATATTTGGGGGGATCAGGAATGTTTCACATTTAAAATACTTTGATTTGCCTCTGACTTAATTTGCTTGTATTTTTTCCTTTTAAAAAATAATTTAGGAAGAAGAGGTGTGTGTTTACTATTATCAGTATTATTAGGTACTAGATATTTCCATATAAAGCATAATTGAATTTGTTAATTTCATCTATTTTCATTTACTTGTCAGTTATTTTGCCTTTTGATGTTAACAATTAGCAAATTATATGGCATAGAAGAAATATAGGTAATTGTTTCATCAAGCCCAATATAAAGAAGCTTCACATTCTCTCCATTTAACTCCCTGGTGACGTAAGATATTTCCACTTCCTCTTTGTCTTTCATCTCTGAAACCTCAGGATTTAATGCAGCAGCAAGCACGGAGAGTTTATTACTTCATTATCTCTATTTTATATGCCTACATTTATCTGTAGAATGAATTATAAAGTGTAAACTGATAAGAGCCAGAAGAAAATGACAAACAGGATTATAGGGAATTGACAGAAGGAGCCGTATTTATTGAACTCTTTTTGTATTATTTAATCTTCAAAGTAATCACTCTACTAACAGATACTTTTTAGCAAAGCTGAATGCACCAAAGAACAGTGCCCAGCTTGATTTTGAGTGCCACAAACCAGTTTGGCATGTGTGGGAGGGAAGGGTGACCCAGTCTGAAACCTTCTGGGATGTGAGGTCAGTTCGGAAGATGTGGTCAACATTCTTACCCCTAAGACCACCTGTTAAAAATGAATTATCTCCATTTCATAGTTTTTCACTTACTGTATACCTCAATTTTAGATTACAAAACTCTTGGAAGAATTGAGAGAGGCCAAAGAAAACCATACACCGGAGATGAAACATTTCATGGACTTAGAAAAGAAAATTAAACAGATGGAAGTGAGACACAAACAGAGAGAGCAGGAACTCCAACAGGTAGGTGGTAAATCACGTTTACATATTTGGGGAGGTCTTCACTTTTAAGTACCTCCACTTTGCTATAGTTTTGTCCTCCCTAGCAAAACTTAATTTTTAAAGTGTTTCCATTATATATTGATCTTATTAACAATTTAAAACTGACTTTAAATCTTAAATACCTGAAGACTGGTGTGCCTTATATGTGGAGAAATAGAGAAAAAAAAACTTGTGTCATGTTCTTCATTATTGGTAGGTCTCTAAAAAGTTCAAGTTGTTTCAATAAATGTTTGTAAGAAACAGATCTACGTTAAACTGTGGTCATTTCAATTCTGCGTGCCTAGCACGAGTAATATCATCACTGTTCACAAACAGAGGAGTTAACAGAAAAGAAAAATGGCAGAAGGAAGGTCACGATGTGTTTTAGGCGTTAGCCTTGGTGCCGATATGTAACTTTGCTTGAACAGTGTATTATTCAGCTTGGTCTGGCACCGCAAAATATCATAAACTCGGAGGCTTAAAAAACAAATTAGTTTTCTCATCGTTCTGGAGGCTAGCATTCCAAGATCAAAGATCCCACTGATTCATTTTCTGCTGGGAGTGCTCATCCTGGCTTATAGGTGGCCGTTCCTCAGTGTGCACTGCAGGGTGGAAGGGGGGATGGAGGGACGAGGAGCGCTTTCTGACAAGGCGGAGCTGAGCAGACGGGTCGCCCCCTGTGTGCCTCCCTTCTTCAGTACTGGCAGAGGGGGCTCTGTTATCTAATGTATAGAAACTAACACGGAGCATCAAGAAAAATGAAGAAATGATGAAATATATTCCGAAAGAAAGAACAAGATAAAGCCTCAGAAAAAGATCTTCATGAAACAAAGTGATTTCCCTGTTAAAAAGTTCAAAATAATGATCATAAAGATATTCGCCAAGCTTGGGAGAAGAATGAGGAGTGAGAACCTCAGTAAAGAAGTAGAAATAAGAAAGTACCAAGAAAAAGTCACAACTAAAAAGTACAATAACTGCACTGAAAAATATTTCGAGTTGTTCATGAAGCAGAGGAAATGGTTAGTGAATTCAAAGACAGGACAGCGAAAGTAATCCAATCAGAGAAGGGAGAAAATAACAAATAGTGCAGGTAGTTTAGGGGACTTAAGGAACACCATCAAACAGACCAACATTTGCATTACGGGGGTCCCAGAGAAGAGAAAGAAAAAGGGGCAGAAAACCTTCACAGCCTGGAGCAGGATATAGCATCCAGATTCAGGATGCTGAGAGTTCCAAATAAACACCCAAAGAAACCCACACCAAGACACATTGTAATTAAGTCTTCAGAAACTAAAGACATTGAAGAAACCTTATAATACCATCAGCAGAAACTTTTCAGTCCAGAAGGAAGTGGCACAAAAATCGAGGCAGAAAGGGTTAAAGGAATTAAGAAGTACAAACTTTCAGCTGTAAAGTAAGTCACAGGAATGTAATGTGCAGCACTATTACTGATACAGTCAGTACTGCTGTGATAACGGTGTGTGGTGACGGATGGCTGCGGTATTGTGAGGGTCACTTCGTAAGGTATTTAAATGCTGAGTCACTACGTTGTACACCTGAAATTCATATATTGTATGTCAACCATAATTTAAAATGCTAATTTTTTAAAGTACTGAAACAAAAAAACTTCTCACCAGAATACCCAAAACTGTCATTCACAATGGAAAGAGAAAGGAGTTTTCCAGACAAACAAAAGCCAAAGGAGTTAATCACCACTACACTAGCCTTACAAGAAATGTTAAAGGGACAATGTAAGCTGAAACAAAACGGTGCTAATGGGTAACAGGACAACATACATGTATAAAAGATTAAGTCTCACAGTAAAGGTAACACATAGTAATATTCAGAATAACTTAACATTATAAAGGTGGTGTATTAATCATGTAAAGATAGTATGAAGGTTAAAAGGAAAAGGGAGTCAAAATATAACAATAAAAATTTCTCCAGGGATACACAGGGTAGAAAGATATAAATTGTGACATGGGAGGGAAATTGTAGAGCATTAGAATGCATTAAAATTTAAGTTGTTATCAACTTAAAAATATAAATTGTCTTATGTAAGTAATCCACAAGGCAAAAACTCATAGTAGATACACAAAAGATAGGAATCTAAGCATACCACTAAGAAAATAATAAAACCACACAGGAAGAGAAAAGAAAGGAGCAGAAGAGCTACAAAACCCCAGTAAATATTTTTCATGGCAACAGTACATGCTTAAAATTACTTTAAATGTGTAAAAGGTCTAAAATCTCACACCAGATGACAGAGTAGCTGAGTGGACTTTCTGCTTTTAAAGGCCCATCTACATGCTGACTACTGGGGACTCATTTCAGTAGTGAGGACACAGACAGGCTAAAAGGGAAGGAAGGAAAGCGATGTTCCTTGCAAATGGAAACCAGAAGAAAGCTTTGGTAACTAACTACAGTTATATCAGACAGAATCAGACCGTACAGTAGAGACTGCAGTAAGGGACAGAGCAGACCAGTACATGATTAAAAAGGGGTCAGTCCACTGAGAAGATACAACATCAATAGTAAGAAGATATAAAACCCAAGACGGAAGCGCCTAAATATACAGGGTCCAGCCCCTCTTTTATTACAAAATCATAAGCATGTAATTCTGCAACATAACAATATCTCACTCGAGCACACCATATGACGTTTTAACTGAAATGTTCAAATTAAAAACTATAGATTATCACACCCATATTATTACCCTACCAACCACACTCAAGCAGGCCTAACTTCTGCTGGGCCCTGTATGAAGCAAGTGTGAACAAGCCTGAAGGAGGAAATACAGTAATGGTAGAGGACTTTAATACCTCACTTTCAGCAGCGGATAGATCATCCTGACAAAATCAGTAAGGAAACACTGACCTTCAAAAGCACATTCGACCACATGCACTTAACATACATAGGACATGCCATGCAAAAGCAACTGAATACACATTCTTCTTCAGCACACATGGAACATTGTCCAGGATGGATCAAATACCTACAAAACAAGTCTTAATAAACTTAGCCCTGCAGGAGGTCATAGCTGACCTGAGAGATACAAACCCTTAAACATTGTTACGTGTATATCAGGTGTATGGGTTTAGGGGCATAACTGCTGCATGTTTGTACGTGACTGGTGTTAAGCCATGATGTTTAAGCCATCAGTTTGCTCATAACGTGTATATTTATCTCTCGGGTACATGCACCCTAAGCTGTAATTTTTTTGACTATGACCTCCACAGGTTAAGAAGACTGAAATCATATTAAATGTCTTTCCTAGCCACAATTATATGAAACCAGAAATCATTTACAAGAAGAAAACAGGAAACTTCACAAATATGTGAAATTAAACCTCATGTTCCTAAACTCTAGTGCATCAAAGGACAAATAAAAAGTGCATCAAAGGACAAATAAAAAGAGAAATTTTAAAAAATATATTGAGACAAGTGAAAATGAAAATAACATACGAAACCTTACAAGACGCAGCAAAATCATTTGTAAGAGATAACTTTATAGCAATAAATGCCTGCAAGGCATTTTTAAGAAACAAGGTCTTGAATAAACAACCTAACTTTACACCCCAAGGAAGTAGAAAAAGAAGAACATATGAAACACAAAGTTGATAGAAGGAAGGAAATAACAAATATCAGAGTGGAAATAAATGAGGTAGAGACTAAAAAGGCAATGGCAAAGGTCAATGAAACAGTGTTGGTTATTTGAAAAGGTAAAATTAACAGTCCTTTAGCTAGACTTACCAAGAAAAGAGGACTAAATAAAATACATGAAATCAGAAATGAAAGGGGGTTGTTACTATGGATACCAAGTACAAAGACTCACAAGACACTTAAGAACAATTAGTTGTATGCCAGTAAATAGACAACCTAGGAGAAATGGATAAATTCCTAGAAACATACAACCTACCAAGACAATCGTGAAGAAACTCAAAATTTGAACACACCAGTTACTAGTAAGGAGATTAAACCAGTAATCAAAAGCCTCTTAAAGTTCTGCAAGTCATTTAAAGCAGAACGAATACCAAACTCTTGCTCTCTTCCAAATTCCTTTACAAGAGCAGCATTACCCAGTGCCAAAACCAGGCAAGGATGCTGTGAGAAGAGAAAGTACAGAACAGTTTCTCCCACTGAACATAGATGCAGAAATCCTCAACAAACTATTAGGAAACCAAATTCAACACTACATTAAAAGGATCACAAACATGATTATTCACGGAATGCAAATCATTCATGTAATGCACCACATTAACAAAACGAAGGATAAAAATCACATGATTATTTCAGTAATTGCAGAAAATTTGACAAAATTCAACATTTCATGCCAAAAGGCTCAAGAAATGGATAATGAACGGAATGCACCCCAATGCAGTTCAGCCCACGCATGAGAAGCCTGCAGGACCACCATACTCAACAGTGAAAGCTGAAAACTTTCCCCAAGATCATGAGTAAAAGAAGGATGCCCACTCTTCCCACGTGTGCTCAACGTAGTATTGGAAGTCTTAGCCAGAGCAATTGGGCAAGAGAAAGAAGCATCCAAATTAGAAAGAAAGAAGTAAAACTGTCACTATTTGCAGATGATATAATGTTATTATATAAAAAACCAGCCCTGACTGGTGTGGCTCAGTGGATTGAGCACTGGCCTGCGAACTCACAGGTCGCCAGGTCAGTTCCCAGTCAGGGCACGTGCCTGGGTTGCGGGCAAGGTCTCCGCACATTGATGTTTCTCTCCCTCTCTCTCTCCTGTCTCCTCTCTCTAAAAATAGATAAATAAAATATTTTTTTTTTAAGAAGTATGGCTAGTTTAAGGGACCTCTGGGACAGCATCAGATACAACAATATCAGCATCATAGGGACACCAGAAGAAGAGAGAGAGCAAGTGATTGAAAATTTATTTGAAGAAATAATGACTGAAAACACCGACATGGGCCACAGAAATAGAAATACAATTCCAGGAAGCACAAAGAATTACAAATAGATGAACCCAAAGAGGCCCACACCACGGTGCATCATAATTTAAATCCCAAAGGTAAAAAACAAAGAATTTTAAAAGTAGCAAGAGAAAAGCAGTCAATTTGATACAAGGGGACTCCCATAAGACTGTCATCTGGTTTTTCAACAAACTGCAGGCCAAAGGCATTAGCACAAAATATTTAAAATGATGAAAAGTAAAATCCGACAACCAAGATTACTTTACCCCGAAAGGCTATTGTTTAGAGTGGAAGGAGAAGTAGAGTTTCCCAGACAAGAAAAAGCTGAACAAGTTTATGAGCACTAAACCAGTATTACAAGAAATACTAAAGGGACTTCTTTAAGCAGAAAAGATTGTAGAAGAGAAAAAAATTCTCATTGACAAAGGCAGACACTTAAAAGCATTGGATCAACCAACTACAAAGTTAGTACAAAGGTTAAAAGACTAAATTAGGAAGATCATTAGGAAGGGTAACTTCATTTCTGGGTATTTATGCAAAAAGGTCAAAACACTATTTTAAAAAGATATGTGCACCCCTGTGTTCATTGCAGATTATTACAATAGTCAAGATCTGGAAGCAAACTAAGGTTCCATCAGTGGAGGAATGGATAAAGAAGTGATTTATATATTCATATTTATTTTTATGTGTGTGTGTATATATGAATGATATGCATCATATGATATATAATGGATATTATATTGGTCAGCCATAAAAACATTGAATCTTGCCATTTGCGACATTAAAAAAGTCAGAGAAAAGCAAATACCATAGGATTCCACTTGTTCATAGAATCTAATAAATAAATAAACAAACAAAACAGAAACAAACTCATAGATACAGAGAATAAGTTGATAGGAAGGGGATAAGGGGAATGAGTGAAAATGGTTGAAAGAATTAAAAAATGCAAAGTGCTAGTTATAAAAACAGTCACAGGGTTGTCAAGTACAGTGTAGGGCCTGTTGGCAATAACTATGTATAGTGTCAGGTGGGTATTATTAGGCCGATCACTTTTTAAGTGATACAAATGTCCAGTCACTCTGTTGTACGCCTGAAACTGAAATAGTACTGTATGTCAGCTGTAATTGAACATTTTTTAATCATTTCCGTTTCAAGCAACAAGAAAAATACATTTTGTAACTATGATCTATTTGGTGATAATTTCACATTATATACAAACATCAAATTATGTTGAATACCTCAAATTAATACAATGTTATATGTCAGTTACATCTCATTAAAAAGTTTTAAGAAATCAAAGACAAATAGAATTTTGTGAACAGTAAGAGAAAAGCAACCTGTTGTATATGTGGGGATTTCCATAAGACTGTGGTCATATTTCTCAGTAGAAACTTTGCAGGTCGAGAGACAATGAAGTGATATATTCGGAATATTGAAAGAAAGACTGTCAATCCCTAATACTGCACCTGGCAAACTGTCCTTCAGAAACAAAGACTAAAAACTACCCCCCCCCCCCGAAATCAAAACTAACGGGTTTCATCACCACTAGACCTGCCAGGCAAGTTCTAAAGGGAACTCATCAAGTAGAAGTAAGAGGATGATAATTAACATCATCAGAACATATTGCTGCCGGGGTAAACTCACTAGTAATGGTAAATACATAGTCAAAGTCAGATTCTCTGATACTGTAATGGTGCATTACTCACATAACTCTAGTTTCAAAGTTAAAAACTTATTAAAAATAACCGTAACTGCGTTAATTTGTTATTGGATGCACAGAATAAAAACATGGGAACTGTAATATCAATAACCGAAAGTTGGGGGTAGGAGAAGTAAAGGCAGAAGGCTTAGGCATGCCGTGAAATTTAAGCTGCCATCAGTGTCAAACAGGACAGTTTGAGCGCATCTCAGTTGGTGTGAGCTCCATGGTGATCACGGGGAAACCCGTAGTGCCTACACACAAGACTCAGATAAAAGTCAAAGTGTAGACTGCAAAAGCTCATCGAGTGATGGAAGATGAGTGCAAGAAGCAGCGAGGAACGTAGGGTCTATAAATCAGAAAACAGCCAAGTCTCAGTCGTAATTGGGATTGAGAATCAATCAACAATCACTTTAAATTTAAATGGATCAGATTCTCCATTCAAAACCGTAGAATCCTTGAATGGGTAAAAAGCGAGATCCAAACAATATGCTGTTGGGCTGGCCGAAAGTTTAGTGTTTCTCCATAAGATGGCGGTAGTAGAGCTTAGTTGTGTTTAACTTCATCCTAAACAATTTTGTTAGATTGCACTGTGACAGCTGTCATAGCTGGGTGCATTTTTTTAAAAAACACATCAAGATTGGTGAATTTTTGTGCAGTCATTTGAAGATGGAAGAAAATATGCAACATTTTTGGCATGTTATGCTTTAGTATTTTAAGAAAGGTAAAATTATAACTGAAATGCAGAAAAAGATTTGTGTAGTGTGTGGAGAAGGTGCTGTGACTGATCAAACATGTCAAAAGTGGTTTGCGAAGTTTCTTGGTACTATTGACATTTTAGCCAAATAATTCTTTGTTGTGGGGCTTATGCATTCATTGGAAGACGTTTAGCAGCACTTCTGGCCTCTACTCGCTAGAAAAAAGCCAATAGCAGGAGATAGCTGACATACTCAAAATATCCAAATCAATAAAGTTGTTGGTGAAAATGAAAAGTGTCTTTTATTTTGCGGAAAAATCTGAATAGACTTTTTGGCCAATGCAGTGCATGCAAGAGATTCACTTTAGCTTTAAAGACACAGATAAAGAGTGAAGGGGTGGAAGAAAACGTTTCAAGCAAATGTTAACCAAAAGAAAGCAGGACCGGCTAGCTATAGTTAATATTAGACAAAATAGATTTTAAACTAAAAACAACAAAAGACAAAAAATGATAAAGAGGTCAATCCATCAAGATATAACAATTGTAAATATTACTTAGCTGCCCAACATCAGCGCACCTAAATACATAAAACAGAACTAATGGAAAAATAACAGCAACAGAGTAGTGGTCAGGGACTTCGGTGTTTCCCTTTAAACAATGGACAGATCATCCAGAGGGAGGAAAAAGCAATAAAGAAACAGCAGGCTTAGACTGAAGTGCAGACCAAACGGACCCAGCAGACATATTTAGTGCATTTCCTTCAAAACAGCAGAATACACATTCTTTTCCATCACACAAGGTACTTTTTCTAGGATAGATGTTAGACCATGAAACAAGTCATAGCAAATCTAAGAAGACTGAAGTTATAGTAGCCAGTATCTTTTCAGACCTCAATGATATATGAAACTAGAAATCAATAGGAAGAAAGCTGAAAAAAAATTACAAATGCATGGAAATTAACACTTCTAAATAACCAATGGATCAAGGATGACATTAAAAGGAAAATAAAAATATATCTCAAGACAAAAGAACATCAAAACACATCTTACAGAATGCATCAAAAGCTATTCTAAGAGGGAAGATTATAGGGATAAATACATAGATCAAGAAAAAGAGATCTCAAGCAACCTAACTTTGCATCTCAAGGAACTAGGAAAAAACTAAGCCCAAATTTAGCAGAGGGAAGCAAATAAAGATCAGAGCAGAAACAAATGAAATATAGGATAGGAAAACAATAGGAAAGTTTAACAAAACTAAGCGTTGATTCTTTGAAATCATAAACAAAATTGACAGAACTATAAGCAAGCAAGAAAGAACATTCAGAACTGGGAGCTCAGAAGAGAGGAGGTACCACCGTTGATGGCACGGCAGTGCCAATGACCGTAGAAGACTGCTGTGCACAGGTACACGCGTGGCTCAGAGACACTGAGTTTGGTTCCGGACCGGCGCGAGGAAGTGAGCCTGGCAGTAAAGCTAGCAGTAATCTGTGTGTTGGTAAGACGTGTTGGCTTCGGTTTATAAAAGTTGCTAATATCTGTGAATCACATTTAAAAGAGGGATGACTTTATACCTCAACAAATTGGACAACCTAGAAGAAATGGGTAAGTTCCTAGAAACATACAAACTGCCAAGAGTGAATCGTTAACAAATAGAAGAAAATTTGAACATACTAGTTACTAGCAAGGAGAGTTAGTCAGTAATAAAAAAAATCTCTTGACCAAAAAAAGCCCAGGACCATATGGATTCACTAGTGAATTCCACCAAACAATTTTTTTTTAAGATAGAAGAGTGAAAGAGAGGAAGAGAGAGAGTCCACCAAATTATGAAAGACCAATTAATGCCACTCCTCAGATTTTTCAGAAATACTGGTAGATAACAAAGCCAGATAAGAATATTGCAAGACAAGAAAACTATATGCAACTATCTCTAATGAATATAGATGCAAAAATTCTCAAAAAAAAAAAAAACCAGCAAGCCAGATTAAACAGCACATTAAAATTGTCATACACCAGGATCAAGTGGGATTCATCCCTGGGATGTAAGAATGGTTCAGCACATATGAATCAATAAATGCAGTACCTCACTTTAATAGAATGCAAGATAAAAATCATAATCATCTCAGTAGGTGCAAAAAAAGCATTTGACAACATTCAACTTCCATTCCTGACAAAAGCTCTTAAATTAAGTACAGAAGGAGAACACCTTGGCGTAATAAGGCCACATATGACAAGCTCACAGCTAACGTAGTACTCAGTGGTGAGAGACTGAAAGTTTTTCCTCCAAGACCTGGAACAAGGCCACTAACTGCTCTTTCACCGCTGCTATGCGACACAGTAGTAGAATTCCTGGCCCAAGCAGCGAGTCAAGAAAAAGAAAGAAAAAGCATCAGAATTGGAAAGGAAGAAGTAAAATTGCCTCTATCTGCAGACATGACCTTACGTAAAGGAAATGCTGAAGACTCCACCTCTAGACTCTTGGTTAGTCAGCGAATCCAGTGAAGGTGCAGGATACAAATATCTGTGTATAAAAATCAGTATTTCTGCATGCCAACAACAAAGTATCTGAGAAAGAACACAATCCTGTGCAGAGCAGCATCGAAAGCCATGAAATACTCGGTCGTCCATCCAAGGGAGTAAAATGGGTGCGCACCGAAAACTCTAAGACATCGAGGAAAGAGAGAGGGGCCCACAAATAAACGGAAAGGTGTCCTGTATTCCTTTCCGTTTACTGGAGAATTAGCGCAGGTTTCCCCACTCTGCGAAAGTAGCACGTCCCATCAAACCTTTCATAAGCCGAAACGGCGTGGCAAAAAGCAGTTAGCGTTCATTCATATGTAAAGATTTTTTAGCATTCTCAGACCCCCAACATAACCTGCCCAGTCGTACCAGACGTCACATAAACCCTAAAGTAATGCTAACACGCAGTAGAAGTAGCTCCGCGCTTGCTGTTTGGGGTGCAGGCTGTCAACAGCTTGCTGCCGAACAAACGCTGAAAGCTCTTTTCTCTTTTTGCCTTTTTTTATAAAGGTGGAAGTGCTCACATTTCCTTTGGTTAGCAAAAGCAGGTACCAGGACAGGTCTGCCATACACGTGAGGTGGCATAGCGCGAACTTGCGGAAAGCAGGGCACACTTGTTAAAATGCCCAAAGCAGTCTGTGGATTCACTGCACTCCGTATCAGGAGTCCATTGGCGTTTTTTACAGGACGTTCGTGCTCTGCATAATGACCTTTCAGTCGGTGACAGGCCACACGCACTGTGGTGGTTCCGCAAGGTTATGTCCAGCCTCAGTGTGTAGTAGGCTGCACCGTCTGGGTTTGTGTGCATGCGCTCTGTGAGGCTGGCACAATCGCAGATCTGCTTAACGGTGCCTTTCTCAGAACATCCCCCGGGTTGGCAGAATGAGGTAAGTTCACATGGATAAAATGCTTACAGCCAAGCCTTGCACATGACAGGTGCGGCATGTGTGTGCTTTTATCACTACTTCCAGTTCTGTTCATGAATGCAGTGACGTGCATTGTACAATGAAACCGTCCTGATCGCATCTCAAATGCTGCTCTGAGGAACAGCATTTTGGGGATGTTCGCATTCATACCAAGGTTTTCTGATGCTTTAAATGGTACTCATCATTCCCAGGTGACAAGAAGAGGACTGTAAATTCCCTGTCAGAATTTCCCTCTTACCAGCTTCACTCGCACACCTGTTTCCTGACGCAGTGAAACCTGTTTGGTGGGCTTCCCCCGCCTTCCCCTTCCAGGTCACCACTGTCAGCATCGCCCCACTTCAGCTCTCCCAGGTCATTAAATGTTCCTCACCCCCACTGTGAACCGCAACGGTAATGTGGAATTTTTCTATTTACAGATAATACAGCAGACACACCAAGTAGTAGAAACGGAGCAAAATAAAGAAATTGAGAAATGGAAAAGACTTGCACAGCTGAAGAATCGTGAGCTGGACAAGTTCCGCACAGAATTAGACTCAATACTAGATGTTCTCCGAGAGCTGCACCGACAGGGGGTGGTGGTGCCGGTAGCTTTTGCAAATGAAGTGGATGCACCAGAGTATTAGCTAGAAATGCCGACTGCACGTGACCTCCTGGCCGGGCCCCGAGGTGCACGGTGGCTGGGATCGTGCCCGTCGGAGGCGAGGCGGCTTTTGCAAACAGCTGCTCCAGTATGTTGCCAGAAAACAAGCAACACAAAAGCAGTGTTTCAGAATAAATTCCCCTTAGCCAATAGGAGAAAAAAAGCATTATGGTGTATTGTACTGAAAAGCATTAACCAGTCATGTTTTAAATAATTTATGGACAAGTCTCTTCATGTCAGGTGATTAGAGTTAGTGAATTTTATAGTAAAAGTTCTCACTTACATGCTCGATATGAAAAGAAAAGAAAATTGCACACACTCTGCCGTTGTTGACTCATTCTTGGCGCCAGAAAAACAGCCCCTCTTCCCCGTGGAAACGCAGAGGCGCGTGAGCGCAGCCGCATGGACCGTCACCTGAGTGGGAGCCCTTCCGCCCCTTGGCCATTTGGCCAAGAATCGCATCTTTGTACAAGCAGACAGCGAACTGTCCTGTGCTCTCCCAGATTTCCACTCCTACCTCGTTTTCCTTCACCTGATACAGGTGAAAACTACATTTCACAAGTGATAGGGGGGTTTGATTAATTGTTCTATGCTACATGTCTTAAATGCCAGTTCTTTTTTTGTAACTCTAAGATGGTAGAATATAACATTTTTACTTTGTACTATTTAAAAATTTATGTTCATTAGAAAAAAATTAAACCCTAAAGCAGGCACAAAAATAGCCAGATTGTTATTTTTACTTTGCAGTTCCCATTTTCAAAAGCAGATAGTGAGTATATAAGATACCAGTAAGTTAGAGCTACAGCCACCTGTTTTCAAATGTTCTGGCCCAATACTGTCCAACAGAAGTGTAATTAATGCGAGCCACATGTGATTTTTAATTTTAATGTAGCCACATTTTAAAATATTTTGTAATGAAATTTTAGAAATTTATATAGTCTAATATATTCAAAATGTGATTTTACAAGTTGAGTTCTTACATTCCTTTTTTCATACCAAGTCTCCAAATTCTGGTATATTTTACATTTGTAAACACATCTCAACTTGAACTAGCCATATTCGAAATGCTCAATAACCACAGGCTAATAAATGCAGTTCTAGAATGATAAATACAATGTGAACACTGTGTAAAGGACAGGCGAAATAGATCCTGGTGAAATTACGGGTAGCAAGCGTGAAATGTAGGAATTAAATATAAGAAATGCAATTAATGTCTTAATGTCCAGCATTTTTTAATGTCCCTTTCTGAGGGTAGAAAAAGCGTTAATTTGCTATTTTTTTATGTGAAAGAATCTTAAGTTATAATATAAACTATTTTGATTATTACTTGCATTGTGTGTTTTTTATCTGAAAACCTACCAGTTTATAGCTACGCCCCTCCCTCCCTTTGACGACGCTATTCATGGGCTGTTCATTCCAGGCACAAACATGGCTGATTCTGAAAAACAAGGAAGTGCTGGCATCGGATAGATGATTACTTACAGTAAAGGTGCATCTCATTTTGATGAGGATTTTCTATTCCGATTTGGAATAAGCTGTGCACATGGCTGGTCTTTAATTCTATTTTCAGATTGAAGATCCATAAACGCTGTTAGAACTTTCAGTTACAACTAAAAACAGCAAGAATCCTGCTCCATTGCTTAGCCTTTGCAAGGGTCCAGGATGAGAACGCAGAAGATAGACACATTTAGACTCTTGAATAGGAAGGCTTTTACGAAGTTAAGCTCCAGGAAACATCAGCCCTCTCCTACCCGCCCCACCTCCTCACACTGTCATGGGCACCTGCGTCCACAGGCCTTCCCTTCGGGAACTTGATCAGAACACACGGCTTGCTGCTGACACCACCGCAGCTGCGCAGAGAGGTTTCCGATCGGATCTGTTACTTGTGAGCCCACAGCATCCCATAGCGAGTATTTACCCGTCACCCCTGGGAGTCTGGCTTTAGTGTTAGGGTTCCATCCCTCAGTGCAAAACTCCTACATTTATGGCTCAATGTCTAGAAGGAGGTGAAAACCTTCCTCTTTCCCGCCCATGCCTACCAAGGACTACAGGTAAGTCCAAGCAAGATCTGTCTGCAGGTGCATTAAGAGGTAATCTTACAAAGATAAGATACTTTGTAGTTACAACAGCCATCCTGCTTCAAATTGCTTAGCAGTGAATGGTGAGAAGAGTGAATGTTTTCAAATCCTTCCAAGTTACTAATTGTTTTAGAATATGATCCATTTATAGCCTTTCTTCAGTTCCTGTAGAAGAGCTGTTAATAAAAAGCACATGTATTTCTTCTCGATACCTGCCCAGCTTGATAAGGTTAGGTCCTACTGCTAATGAACCTATTCCCTCCCCTCTAGTTTAAGCCATAATAAGTCCATTTTTCTCTTTCCACTTTTGTTCAAAGCCTCAATCACAATCACCTCAATAGTGCAAAAGGGGAAAAGCTAATCTTTCCCACCTACACCTACTATATAGGATTGTTGTAAGCAATCAATTAGAGGAAGTATCAATTAGAGGAAATCTGTCCCCTGGGAGGAAGAGATGCATCAAGTTTCTTTAGAATGAAATGAGTTGTTAGTATAATTCAAGAACAAGAAATAGACTAGACTTTGCGGAGAGGACAAAAAAAATAGAGGGCAGTTGTACCAGGTGTGCCTCCCTGGAGCGCACAGGTGAAGAGGCAAGTACCCAGCGGGAGTCTGGCCCAGTAGAGCTGGTCCAGGGACTGCCCTGCACTTGAACCCCTCCCGGCCGCAGCCAGGGGGTCCTCCTTTCTTAGGGCATTTATATTAACAGTGAAAAAGGTCTGATGCAGAAGACGGGTAAGCAGAACTGCACACGACCTGCGTAACTCCTTAGGGAAACTTTGGAAGGGATTCGGGGGAGGATTTGTGAGGAAGGCCACAGGGAGGTTGTGAGGGGAAGACTTCTTGTACACGGGTTAAACTGGCCAGCTCCTCAGAGAAGACTGAATGGAATGAAGCAGCTCTCCCCTCACACCAGCTCCAGGCAGTCAGGGCCAGTAGCCACACAGGTGCCTGCCCTTGGCCTGCCTGCCTGCTTTGCTCATTACCATGGCCACGTGCAAAACGTCCTACCGAGAACAGCCAGGTCCTGGCTCCCCCGACTTGCACACAAGCCTTCACAGCAGCCCAGTCACTCCACTGCAGACACTGCATCTACTCCCACATTCAGGGCACAGCTACCACTACCAGGAGGCTACATCACATCAGCCCCCCACCCCTTTCCTCCCTCCTCAGTGCCAGCCCCTCACCCCAGTTCCTGCCACAATCGCGCTTGTCCTGAAAGTCAATGTGTTTGAAACCAGCGAATTTCCCTCCCTGAAACCAGCCGCTCACTCCATTTTCAGTCAGTTCTAAACGTTGAGGCATTCTAGACCTTCCTAGCTCAGGGTGCTATAACTAATTAGCACAGATGAAACAACAAACGTTTATCTCTCACAGTTTCAGAGACTGGGAAGCCCAAGCTTGAGACATCCGGGTGCGGCTGTCTCCTCTGTCCTCACACGGTGCAAAACAAAGAAGCCCTTTGGAGACTCAGAAAGCCACTAATCCATTCACAAGAGCTCCACCCTCAGGACCTCAGAAGCCCTGATGACCTCCAAATACCTTCACCTGGGGTTTCAGTGTGACTTTCAAGGAGACGCAAACATTCAGTCCACGCTTGGCTAACTCTCCCCGGCATGGAATCACCAAACCCACAGCCAGTTCCTTCAAAATAACCACCTCTCCGGCCTTTCCCGTTCCCACATCCGCCACCGCCGGCACCATCGCCATTTCCCTTACTTTTCAGACAGCGTTTAGTTGCTTCCTCTACCCCAATGGTCTTCTCACCCTAAATCGCCTGGAAAACAGCATCGCCAGGCAGTTCTTCCTAAAACTCGGCACACTGCCTTCCCGCGTCCCCCCCGTTTTTAGGTGTCAATAGTGGAAATTTTACCCGAGCCTCCAAGGCGCTCTTCAGTCTGAGCACCGCCTTGGTCTGCCCATCCCATTCAAGACCTCTGCTCTTACACAAAGCCTCCATTACTTTTCTAGTATTGCTGTAACAAATTCCGACAAATTTAATAGCTTAAAGACAGTACAAATATATCATCTTACGGTTCTGTAGGTCAGAGGTCCAACCCAGTTCTCACGGGGCTAAAATCGGGTATCCTCAGGGGCTCTAGGAGAGAACGGCTTTCTTGCCTTTTGCAGCTTCCGGAGGACATCCTTTGCCTGTGCCCCCTGCACCCTCCGTCGTCCTAGCCAGCCCCCTGCACCTCTCTGGGCATCCTTCCACGCTCACATCACCCGCTGACTCTGAACTCAGCTAGGAAAATTTTTCCGCTTTTAAGGGCCCATGTGATTAGATTGGACCCACCTGGGTAACCCACGCTACTCTTCCCATCTCAAAAGCCTTGACTTACTCAAATCTGCAAAGTCCCTTTGCCATGAACAGTGACGTCTTCACAGGTGGCTACCTTGGGTGGTCAGGTGGGGAGTGGCTGCCTGTCACACTCCCCTCATTCAAACTAAACCACGAACCGAATCGTGCCATCCATGCGGCCACCTCCACCTGGTCCTCATCCTTCCATGACCAGCTCACTCCCACCACTTCCTTTGTCCACCACACCAGGTTTCCATGATCACGTTCTTCTCCGAAAGGAACATTCATTCTGCATCTCATGTCTGATGGCTGTTCTTCATTTACACCTGCAGACACACCCTCTGTTCCTCACCCGGATAAGTCTAGTACCCATCGGTCACTATGCATAGCTACTTAAGATTTTCATGTAAATTTTCTTTAACCACTGATCAAGATTCTACTTTAGGACAAAAGTCAAAGAGTATTTCTATCTTCTAACAAATGGTGTACCAGCCCTTTAAATACATGATGCTTTCATAAAGACTTATGCTGTGCTCCACAAATACACAGGATTCATACAATCTCACCAGAGGTAATAACTAAGGAAGAAAAACGAAAATCCATTCCTAAGTGCCTCGACCCTCAAAGTGCTCACAGGAGAAATCAGTCCCCACACTGAGTGTCACACTGACACAACGCCGGGGTGTGACGAGAAAGCTGATTTTCCTGCTCATGTGATGCTGCCCACTTGTTGCATGCTAACACAGGTTTCCCACTGTGTTTGTTCTTGACAGGTACACAACAGTTTAGACTCTACAAAAAGCAGGCTACGCCTATCCCCGTGCTGCCAGACCACCGGGCTGAACGTCTCCCGTAAGAAGGGCAGGATTCTACTCCACGCAAAAGTTCCTCCTGAGAATAATAGGCTTTTGGGGGGCAAGGGCATGACTGCAGTTGCAGGGCTAGTTGAGGGCTAGCGTGGGGCTGCAGGGCACCGGGGCAAACACAGCAGGTCCGACGTCCGGTGCTCTTGCCCCGGCGGGAGCCAAAGATGTCATCGATATCCGCGAAGACATGACATTCTCCCAGGAGTCCAGTGTTAAGGGAGTACACGAACAATAACTAGATTAAGAGAGCTGCGTATAATTATCGTCTCAAGTAAATTAGGGTGTTTTGATATTTGAAAAATAATTATCGCACTGTTCTTTGAAGGTACAGTAATAGCGACAGAAATAATAAAGACTGAGAGATCTTAGCGATAACTAAACCATTCTAAATCTCTTGGATTCCTTAATAATATGCAGGAAATGAGCCATACATCTTCTGCAGACCTCTCTCAAGGAAAGGCTCAGTCCTGCAAAACATAGAGCCAGATTTTTCAGCACCCAGAGGGAACAAGTCAAGTGTTCTGATCTTGAGGGGTTTACAGTAAGCCAGGAAAGATCCGACAAGTTCACAGAAGCAACTATGAATAAACGCAATAAGAGGGTTATGAAGTATGAATGAAGCACAGAAGAAAGAGGAATTCCTTTCATGTTTTCTGGACAATGTGGCTTTGGAGATGAATCTTAAGAAATGGGTGGAATTTTGGCAGAACAGGATCTAAGGTAGAAAATTTAAAAGCTCATTCTAAAATGCCTGTAGACAGGCAAAGGACCCCAAAATACCCCAAAACAGCTTCAAACAAGAAGAACAAACTTGGAGAACTTACATTATTTCAAGTGTTACTGTAAAGTTACACTGATCAAGAAGTCTGGTATTGGCATAAAACAGAGAAACAGACAAGTGGAACACAATAGAATATTCATAAATAAACCAACACACATACGAACAACTGATTTTCAGTAAAGGCACGAAGGCAACTCAGTGAAGAAAGGGCTTTTTCAGCCAATAGTGCCAGAATCGTTAGATGGCCACGTGCGACGAAAGGAACTTTGATCCACACCTCACACCATACTCAAGTGTCAACTCCAAATGGACCACAGCCCTTCATAGAAAAACTAAGCTGTAGAACTTCTAGAAGGAAAACACAACATTAAACCTTTACGGACTTCAGTCTGGCACAGATTTCTTTAATGTAACACCAAAAGCATAACCCATTTTTTAAATTGGTAAATTGGACTACTCCGCTCTTCAAAGATGCTGTTAAGCAAAGGAAAGGACAGCCATAGACGAAAAGAAACTATTTGCACGTCATCTTTCTGATGAAGTGTTCATATCCAGAATAAAGAACTCTCAGAACTCAGTGAGAACACCCCATAAAACAATGAGCCAAAGTCTTGGAAAGACACTTCACTAAATATACATGAAAAATAAGTGTGTAAGAAGACACCATATCCCTTTAGTCATTCGTGAAATGCAACTGAAAACCACAATGAGATGCTACTCCACACACATTAGAAGGGATAACGTTTAAAAGACTTACTCTACAAGACGTTGGCAAGGAAGCAGAGCAACCAGAACCCACATACACTGTGAGGAATGTCAAATGATACAACGGTCATTTTGGGAAACTACTCAGCAGTTTTTTTAAAAAGATAGGCACTTGTCTACCGTACAATTTAGACATTCCTCTTCTAGGCACGTAAGAAAATAAAAGTCTATACTCACACGGACTTGTAAACAAATATTTACAGCAGTTTCATTTTTCATAGCCAGAAATTGTAAATAACCCAAATGTTTATCAACAAGGAAATGGGTAAACAGATCATATCCATAAGACGAAATACTACTGAGGAACAAAATGAAATGAAAAATTGATACAATAACCTGGATGAATTTCAAAGTAATTACTCTGCATGAAAGCAACCGGACGTAACAGCTGACCCCTGCCAGAGCGCACGCATCCTAATCTCTCATCGCACAAGCAAGCCAACGATCAGCAGTGTCAGGGGAAGGGAGGGGGAAGGATTACGCACGGGCATGAGAAAACTTTTGTGGGTGATGTCTATGTCCATTGTCTTGATTGTAGTGATGATTTCTTGGGTGTTTATATATGTCAAAATAAATTGTACACTTTAAGCCAGTGAAAGGTATTTTGTCAGGCTTGAAGTTGTTTAAAACAACCTCAGCGTTGCTTTAAAAACTGCAGTTCAGCCCTGACCCACCTCCATCCGTGCCTGGCTGCAGGGAGAGGATCAGCCCTCCCCCCACCTGCCTGTCAGGGAGGGAGAGACTCCCTCATGGAAGATGACACCATGTGCAGTGTCCACGGAGCTTTCGCTAACAACATCTGCCCAGCAACAAAAAGTTCCCAGATCTGCAGTGTCAACACTGAAAGATTATGGTAGGAGAATAAGATGCACTAGACAACAAATGAAAGCCCAGGTATTGGGATCGGCAAATAAAGAATCTAAGATAATTAATATGTTCAGTGAAATAGAGGAAATGATGGGCAAGACAGACTAAAGGATAAAGATTTTCACCAGGGAAACATACTGAGAGGTTATTTTTAAGAAGAATCTAACAGATGCTCTAGAACTGAAGCTTTCAGTCTGGAAACATGGTGAACTGAGCCAATTTGTGTCCCTTTGAAACATAAAATTTTTAGTAATACTGGATAAAACACAACAACATAAATGCCCATGCGTTAACCACGAAGGAAAGAGAAGTTTGCAGGTGACAAAATAAACAGGGAACTTAAAGGCAGGGCAGGAAGCCGGGGGGGTAATGATGCCGCAGCACCCTGGAGGGGAGGGGTTTTAATCTGCACAGAGAACAGCGTTGTAACGTCCATTCGGAAAAGAGGGTTCGTACCTGAAACACACTCTTACTTTACTGAGACCCCCTGCGTGAAAGTCATGGACAAGGCTGCCCTCAGTGAAAGGGAGACTCGGAGAACTCCACACACTGACACAGGGAAGGGGTGAGGAGACCAGTTCTACCAGGGTCTCCAGGAAGAAAGTCTCCCTTAAAAAGTCTAAGCCCTAAGCTTATGCTTCATGGGGATCCAGATTTATTCTCAACTTTTGATGTGGGATCTCCAAGCAAAAAATAACACAGTTCCAGACTGATCCAATCACTTGGAGCTGAGGATAAGCAACGCACATTTATTCTCTAGTGAAACTTTTATAAACCAGGGTTTATGGGACCCCGGTTTATAAAATAATACAGGAAAAAAATAATACAGGCCGAAGACAAACTCACACAACTAACTCCAAGTATGCACACACTCGCACACAGTCACCCAACTAAGAACAGTCAGAAATAATTAATTGTGAGTAGAAGCAGCAAACTCTTAAATCCCAGAATGATTAGTATTCCAGAATCTAAAATTATAAAATAATCTAAAAGAGAACATGAAATAAGTAGGGATGAATCATTGTAAAAAATACATTATAGAAAATGTAATGAAAAACTCAGGATGCCATGAAAAAGAACAGAAAACATTTTAAAAAACCAAACAGAATTTATGACAATAAAACATAACAATTGATATATAAAATGTAGTAGGTAGATTAAATAATAGATTGTAACTTTCAATATCTAGTACCTTCATTTAAAATTCAGGAGTTATCTCTGAAATGCTCACTTAAAAAGAGAATACATACAAAGGCAGTATAATGGAGTATGTACGAGAGGCCAGTCACTATCCTAAGTACTTTGTGTATTTTGTCACTTAATGCTCACAGACTTGGAGGTGGGTATCATCCCTTTTTGTATAGAGGACACTGAGTCTCAAAGAGACCGGGTGTCCTGGTTAAGCCTGCACCGTTAGCGAGTGACAGGTCCGAGCCCAGAGACACTCTCTAGACCCCATGCTCTTGGCCATGACTGCATGACATGAAGCAGGAATCATAGAGCAACGTAAATAAACATCACAAAATGCGATGCTGGAAAAGAAACATCATCAGGAATTACAGGATGTTTAGATGGAATAAACTTGCAAGTTAAAAGAGAGATTTACGGATTTCATTTGTTTACCTGAGACAAAGCAAAATTTAAATTTAAAACACAGATTGGAAGTTAGATGACATAGAGGTCCAAAGTTAGAGAGAGATAAAACATATACCAGCGGAATGCTAACCAACAGAAGGCACCATTCAAACCTTCTGCAGGCTCATCGTTCACTTGAAACCCAGCTTGGTCTTCCACTTACCAGCTCTGTGCTTTGCAAAATACTAAATATCCCAGAGCCCTGGTTCTCTCACCTGTAACACAGATACTCAGTTCTTCAAATGATGTTGTTTTGTTCAACACTGTTTTGTTCTAACATTGTTGAGGGGGGAAAAAAAAAAAGGATTCCTGGCCAGGGCCACTGCATGCAGGATCGGAATGTTCTTCGTATGTCTGCAGGGGTTTAGTTTTACAGGCCCACAGATGGAGTTTTCCCAAAGGTGGATCACACACAGGGTGTCCTACCCATACCTGACTTAGATGCTTAGACTTCTGACCTGATGAGAATTGCACTATATGTTGGACTGAGAGGCAATGCTATATTGAGACTTTGGAAGACGTTGGGATGAGAGAAATGCATTTGCATGAGGGATGGACATGAATCTTTGGGACCAAATGAACGACTGTGGTAGGCTAATGTCCCCCAAACATATCCATGTCCTGCTCCTCAGAACCTGTGACCAAGGTACATCACCCTGCAGAAGGCATTTTGCAGATGTGGTTGAGAATCTTGAGATGCGTTATTATCCTGGGTAATCCGATGGCATCAGTCACAGCGGTCCTCGTAAGAGGGACAGAGACAGAAATGTAAAGTACAAGCAGAGGTCGCGGTGATCCGGGGCCATGAGCCAAGGCAACAAAGTGGATTCCTCCAGAGGAAACGGCCCTGAGACACCTGGATCTCAGCCTGCTCAGACCTTGGACTTCTGCACTCCAGAACTCGAAGAGAATAAATTTGTGTTGCTTGAAGCCACAGAGTTTGTTGTCTTTTGTTCAAACAGCAATAGGGAATGAACTCAGGAACTGACATGCCACCTGGTGTGCTGCAACCAAGCTCTTGTCCCTGACCCAGGAGTCAGTCTTGTGTCCCCTGTCAGATCCATGAGACTGCGCCAGGCTAGCATGCTGGCTTGCAAGAGGAGTAAAATCTTAGACCCTTAGTGCGTAAAAGTGATGGTATAGTCATGGGTATCTTTCCAACTTTTAAATAGCCTTTTAATAAATCCACTTCTAAATCAAATACCACTTAAAAAGCTTTTGACCTTAACAAGAAATAGCTCATGGTTTATATTTGGTTAAGTAAATTATGAATAATATACACATTAGACGTTAATAAAATCACTTCTTCACTACTCTTGCTCTCTTTCCTGAAAATAGCCGTTCAAAAGAGCAACTAACTATTTGCGAGAATGTGTTATAGCAGCTTTAATTACAAAAAAAATTCCACTCCTTGTTCTGTTTAGTGTTATTTAAGGAATAATGTTTTCCTCAAAAGGCACCACGGGAAAGCCATTTCTTTCGGTGGAATAATCCCTGAAGGAAATCTGTTCCGTGGCTGGACCACTAGGCCCCTAGAGCTGGTAGAAATTAGGAGGCACATTCTAAACAAGGAATAGTTTTAAGAAGAAAATTAAACTGGATGTCTGAAAACGAAGAGCCAGAGAAAATGCTTGTGCCATCAAATACATTTATTTTTAGCGTAAGCAAGACAGGTGGTGAACAAAATCATAATAAAAATGCCACCCAGAGATCGGCAGCGGGCCATGCGTGCAACCTGGGTGTGTAAAACCGAATTATTTCTGACACCAGTGTGCAGGCTGTGGTCTGTTGCGCCAGGCCAGCCTGAACAACTGTTGGTGGCCTGTTTACAACCCATTCACCATCTCAGCGCAGAGCCACATACCAGCTCGGAGACGGTCACCCACACATCCGCCAAGTCAGTAGACAGCATTGCAAGTAGCACTTTACTTGGTCGGTGGCCAATAGCACAAGTGCGACCAGACACAGATAGACACACAAGTCACCTCCCTGACTTAGCTGATAGCCGCCCGTCCATTTCTTGGGGGTTGGGAGTACCATGAAATACAGCACAGACTGATGCTCACTGCAGGTCAGCGGGGCGGGAGTGTCCGCAGGTTTGCGCACGGGTGGCCAGAGGTTCTCCGAAGAGCTGTGTGAGCACAAGCAACACAAACGCTGCCCACAGCGATGTGTGCGAGACGAGGGTCCTGACATCTGGTAGACACTCGGGCCCCTGGCGAATGCTGAGTCAGTGAAGGGCTGAGTGGGACGTACAGACGTCTGGGGGCCCTGCAGTAAGAAGTAGGAGCCGGTACCCGAGTTTACACAGCTTCGCGTCTAGCCCAACCTTGTCTGGAGGCAGCGTCATTAATTCGCAGAATATTAGAGCCAGGGTGGGTCGCCTGCTCCAGACCCCTCGTCTCACGGGAAAAAATGTGGAAGCCCAGAGAAGTAAAGCGAACTGCTGACGGTAAAGCCAGGTGGGGGCAGGGCCAGGATGGGACACGGAGCGATAACCCCCATTCAAGAACGGTGACACTGAGTAGGTGGCCAAATTTCTCACCCAGGAAGATGAGACGGTGTAAAGACTTTATTCCCCCAAAGCCTCAAATGTGTTTAAAGGCATAAAAACTCAGCTTAATCAGCTCCCTTCAGAGGGAGCTTTCATCTCTCTCTGTCTTCCCCTCTCTGTCTGTTTCTCTGTCTCTCTCACATGCACGCACACACAATTTTGGTGAATGAAGATTTCTTGCCACACAAACACACCCCAGCATCTTCAGGAAGACACTGTGGAGCATGTTTCTCAATCCAGGCTCTTGTGGGAGGTCTGAGAAACCGGCTTATTTTCCAGAACAATAGGCGGTTCTGAAATCAAAAGATCGTCGTCCCCAAAGGAGGAGTTCTGGTCCGTGTTCACAAAGTTGGGGATGTCAAATTTCATGAGCCTGTTCAGCTCCTCCTCGGGCGGCCCACTGCTTCTGACGCCTTCCTGGAGCTGAACGTCACTATCAAGGGCTGTGGTCTGGGGACAAGCCTTGGCCTTCTCCAGGTGTTCCACTTCATTGATGTAGCAGTGAAAGAGAGACCTGGATTCGTCGTTGCCCTGTCGAGAAAACACTTTATCGGGCTCCAGAGGTCTTCCAAAGTCTGACACAAAGCTGTTCATTCTGAATCTCTTCTCCGAAGACTCCGTGTTGCTGTAAAGGAAAAGGAAAGAAAGACTGCTTACCGTCCAGCTCATCCCACTGCAGAACCACGGCTTCTGACATGCAGGGCTGGCGGGCGTGTTTCCCCCGAGCACATACTGAGTGCAAGTCCCTGTATGGAGCGTGCAAACCCCAGAACTGAGAGGCATCACTTCTCAACATGCACAAAGAAACCCAAGGCAGATGCCCCGAGATGAGGGCCCATGGACCTTCCTGGAAAGGCAAACCTTGCGGACGAGTCTTCTGATTCTCGGTGGGGCTCTTGGGTCATCTGCATCAGAATTACTTCAACTACTTCCTAAAATGCAGAATCCTGAGTGGCAGACCCTCGGAATCTCTGGAGGTAGGGCCCAGTATTTTCATGGAATCCTCCAGGATCGCTATTCACGCTCAAATGTAGACACGCTGATCTACATCAGGCCGGCTGGAGCGATGAGAACATCTCACAGAGGTGCATTTCCCAGTTGTCCAAGCAACTGTTGTATCCCTTTATCTCACTCAGTTCTCAACACTGACCAGTGCAGTCACTCGGGGCAGGAATGACTGTACCAGCTCCACAAACCCATAAGCCAAGGCAGGAACAGCCAGCCTGCCACCTGAGCCACACAACCAGTTAGCGACAGGAGCGGATGTGGAACCCAGGTTCCGAATCCCTTGTTGCACTGACAGTGGGACAAATGAGCAATGTAATGATAATAATGAATAAAATAACTCCCCCCTAGTCCTGCAAGTACACAAAAGAGAGAACATGGGCAAGCCGAGTACCCTGATAGCCCACGGCCTGCAGTCCCTTCTTTCCAGATTTGTGGGAAAGATGCTCGCACACAAGTGGTGACTCCTGAAGGGCGAGAATCATCTCTGAACATGTGTTCGAATCCAGACAGAACCTAACCAAAAGTAGGCTGTGTTCAACAGGTGTGACTGCCTCAATTTCGGTTCTTAACGCTCTTCCTTCCAGCCTCATCTCACAGGATAAAGTGCTGATGACCAAATAAATTCCCACGGATGGGAGGAGCATCGATTCAATGCAGGTCTAGAAAATCTGATTTTATATATATATACACACACAAACCTCCAAGTTACCCAGAATCACCTGGATTTCAGAGGTCAGTAACCCTAGAAGCTCTGTAACCCAGCCCACCGAGGGACTTCTAAATCAGACCTGTCTCTTACTATGATTATCTGGGTGACCTCGGTCACAGAATTCCTCGCAGAAGCTCAAGATTTTCCGTTTAGTAGGAAGCCTGGTTAGCAAATCTCCTTGCCCACTGAGCAGATGTGATGTGAAGATGGCTGATTTGCAAATCATCAAACATTTAGTAAGTCGTGTGTGCAGAATTTAAAGAAAAATCACTTTAGAGAGACTCTGAATGACTTCTGCTCTGATGAGAATTTAAGTGGTCTCATCTATCAGCAGCTGATTTTCTCTCCCTACTGATCACTTCTCTCGGGTTCAGAAGATGCTGGAGAACAAAGATCGGCGCACAGCAAGCTGCAACCTAACAAGCTAAAATAACACCTGACGAAGACGGTCTGTTAGGGTATAAACCCGCCATCTTCTCAGATTGCCGGCCATCGGAATAAAGTGCCCATAAAGATACCAAACAAACAAACAAACAAACAAAATAACACCTGGCCAAAAAAGAAGGGCTTCACATGTTTGAAGCGGCCTGATTAAGACTGCCGGGGCCTGCACCACTCGCGAGCTGCGGGGCTGAGACACTCCGAGTAATAATAATAGCTTTGCAGCCTTCCCGGGGCGTTGGCTGAGGGCAAAGCAGACCCAGAAACCCGGCTGTGTGCAGCAGCTCCTCCAGAGCACAGGCCTCCGTTAACCCCAGCCGGGCCAGGTCCCTGAGGCGCCCGGGTTGAAGAACAAAGGCACAGGGGTCTGAGAGCTCTGCCCCTCCTCAGGGCAGAGCCGAAGCCGGAGATGCCCTCCCTGCTCCCCCCAAACTTCTCCCTGATGATTTCTCGGGGTGAGAACAGTGCGATTTTTCTGGTTCTCCTCGTCGGAGAGCAAGGGGAGAGTTCGCTTTTGTACTCTTAGACTCTGGTAAACAACAAATACTCAGCAGGTTGTGCTTCCACTCCATTCCTCTTTGCTTGCCTTGACTGATAAATTAAAGGGTTCGTATGGGAAAACTGTGATCATGGACACAGCTTGCTTCAACGTGTCGATAGTTTCTAGTCATCCTGCCCCTGGGTGGAATTTACACACAGGAATCCATGCATCTAAGTATCAAAGTCAATGTGTTCTTATTAATTTATACATCCATGTAACCACCATCCTCAATTAAGACATAGAATGTTTCCTTCACCCTACGAAGTCCCTTTCATTCGCTCCCACCCCCTGCAGGTAACACTGCTCTAATCTCCACTTCTGTTGAGTAGCTTCGCCTGTTCTTTTTTTTTTTTTTTTAAGATTTTATTTATTTTTAGAGCGAAGGGAAGAGAGGGGGAAAGAGAGAGAGAAACATCAACGTGCAAGAGATCCATCGACCGGTGGCCTCCCAAACGCCCCCTACTGGAGGACCTGGCCTGCAACCCAGGCATGTGCCTTGACTGGGAATCGAACTGGAGACCCTTTGGTTCTCAGGCCCGTGCTCCATCCGCTGAGCCACAGCAGCCAGGGCTGCTTTGCCTGTTCTTGAACTTCTAGACCATTTCCACTTCCTATCGGCAATCCTTTTTGACTTTTCTCACCACAGATTAGTTTAGCCTGTTCTTGAAATTCATACAAAGGCACTCATACGATACAGAGCCCTTTGCGCCTGCCCTCCTTCGCTCGGCATGTGTCTGAGGTCCATCCCATTGTTGCACGTAACAATCGCTCATTTTTTCTCCTGTGCGGTATAATTCTGTTGTACAAACACGCTATACCTTGTTTATTCACTCCTGTTAAAGGGCGTTTGGGTTGTTTCCAGTTTGGGTCTCTTGAGAGTAAAACTGTAATAAACATTCTCGAAAAGTCTCTTCATAGACATGTTTTTGTTGGTCTTGAGCACATGCCTAAGAGTCGAATTACTGGTCTTATAGTAGATGTGTGTTTAACTTCGTGAGAAACCGTGAGGTTTTCCAAAGTGGTTGTGCCGTTTTACACTCTCACCACAGTGTATGAGAATTCGAGTTGTTCCACATCCTTGTCAACATTTGGTGCTGTCTGTCTTCTTAATGTTAGCCATTCTCAGAGTGGAATGGCCTCTCATTGTGGTTTTAATGTGCAATTCTCTGATACCTAATAACATTGAGCATCTCTGCATGTCCTTATTGGCTATTGGTTTAACTTCTTTTGCGAAGTGTCTATGTGAGTCCTTTGCCCATTTTAAAAATTGGGTTGTTTTTTGTTTTTGACATTTGGTGCTATATTCTGAATAAAAGGCCTTTGTCATATATACGTATGGCAAATATTCTCTTTTACCTTTGTAATATATTCCGGATTCAAGTTTTGGTTAGGTATATGTGTTGCAAACACTTTCTCTGGATCTGTGAGTTGCCGCCTCCTTACAGGTGCCTTTAATGAGCAGATGCAGTGAGGGTTGTGTGTGAAAAGCAACCTTTGGTTGCTTTAGTTGGTGATACCGACTTCCAGGAAGATGCCGGTCTCTCTGGAAAGCTCCACTACTTTAGCGCAGCCCTCAGCACAGTCCTGAGCAAGCCCACCCCCTGAGGGAACACCTCTTAGCTGATGAGGAATTAAAAAGTGAGTCCTGAACGAAGGTGTATACGCTGAATCGGATTCCTAACATAGTCAGATTTTCTGCCTGTTGATAGGGGTAGACCCCTCGGAGTGGCAGGGCTTCCTTGGAAACCACTCGCTCCATCCGCACTTGCCGGCTCGTCCGGCGGCTTTGGTCACCATCAACGACCTTGAGCGCTGACACTCCCAAACCTGCTCGTAGGTTTTCGCTGCATCGCGCACGCACTGTAGGCAGGGCCACACTCAGGTAAACTGCAGCACGAGGTAGGATGTGATTTCCACTCTTACAGGGTCGTGCACAACCCTGCTCTCCTCCCCACCTGGACAAAGCACACGTGGCAAAGGCTACCAGCAGAGGGTATTGAAGGCATATGATGTCTTGGGTTCGATAATTTTTTAAGGAAGTCCAAAATGCTCAACATAAAAATGTGATCCAAGCTCTCTCCCTGCTACTCTTCCTCTCCAGCAGATTTATGATAATGGAGCCCTAACACTTTAACAAGACAGCGCGGGGAGTAAATGGCTCCTTTGCTGAGAAAGCAGGGGAAATGGTTCTTCTGTCTTCACTGCCCATGAGGGACGCAGGTAAGAGGGTTTTACCCGCCCCCCCACCCACACACACAACAGCACATATTCCATGGGGAAAATAATCCCCATTAGCGCTGCTTCTTGGGCCTAAAAGCCTTTCAAAAAGGTGATGTCAGCTCTATAACAGCCGGCCCCCTCCGCAGGGCCCTTTCCTGTAGGTACCAGTACCTGGTCCTCCTCGGCCGGGCGGAAGATGAGCCCGCCCAGCCAGGGCAGCCAGGTGGCCGCGGCAAGCTCTGACGCGTGAGCTGGGAGAGGGGCTGCGCTCCTCCTGGAGGAAGGACGGGAGGGCAGGGGTGAGACCCCCAGGCTTCCTCCCCTCTGGCCCAGCAGCCCCAGGGGCGGGGTGTTGGGGATCTGCAGCTGCACGTGCAGAAGCTTCTGTCCGCTCCTCCCAGCCCTCGGCAGACACGTAGCTTGAGTGAGAAGCCCGCCCATGTTGTCTTAGACCGAGATGCAGAGAATTGTTTCTTACTGTCTTGTAACCTAGTCTTAGCTATTGCACACTCGCTCCCCGAACAGAAGCTACTCGGAAGCCGGTGATTCCCACTGAAGAAGTTCTTATCCTAGTATGGCCCCAAGTCGAAAACCTGAGGCAAAAACCCTTGCCTGTTTTATTACGATGTCATTAGTTCCGTGCGGTTGAATAGATTTCAACTCCTTGCCATCCAAAGACATGACAAATACGTGATCTCTCTCAGGCAAGCTGTGATTGATTCCCGATGGCTACCTAGAGTGGTGTTTTGAACATGACTCTGAAGCAGAGTCTCGGCTACCCATGGAGGATGGTATAATCGATGAGTGTTGTCTGCGTTGTCATGGACACAGGGAGTGCGGGCAGCGGTGGTGGTCTCTGCCATCCCGGTGTCTCACTACTGCAAAAGGGGTACACGGACCCTTCCCATGTGTCAGCAATGGTGAGACCCTGGTGAGCCGTTCAAGCCCCCAGATGCCTCCATGGGAGGAAAGATGCAACTCAAAAGATGCAGATTCACCGCTAATCCATTCTGAGCTTGCAGACTTGGTCAGGTATCTGAACCAGACCATTGGGGTCATATTCGTGATATGCTAATTAAGGAAGTGACTGTTCTTATGACAAACTACCCAGACAGCCTTTATAGAAAGCGATCAGAATTCAGACATGTCAGTCCTTTCAGTCCATCAGCGAGATTCTCCATGTAGATTCTCTATATTCATCTTACTATTTCGCTGGGAGACACACCCACGCTCAAGCGGGGGTAGATGAGGTGACATTTTGACAAGCAGAGATGCTAGTGAGTGCTTGGGGCCTGGCTGTCCCGTAGGGGGATGGGTTTCTTCTTCTCCCTCCTACCGATTACCCAGACCTCCGCCAGCACCGAAGGGGTGGACTCATCTTCGCGGGGTGCCGCTGTGATGCGTACGCCCACAGCTCCCTCGGCATTGGCTCACTTAATTGTTACCATAATCCTAGGAGGCAGGGACGACCTTATTTTTACAAGTGAGGAAACTCAAGCCTAAAGAGGTTAAGAATCCAGCCAAAATCTCAGTAAGTAAATCTGGAAATCTTTGACTCCAGAGCTCATGGTTGGTCCAACACATGGTAACAGAAAACAAACCTGATTGCTTGCTAATGTCTTTAGTTCAACAGAAGAAGATTAAAAATTACTGTTAGAAGCAATCGTTCACCAATTTGCCGAAGCCATTTACTAACAGGAGCTTCGGAGTGAAAGAGGCTTTGTCTGGCTCCACAGCACTTTTTGTTTGTTTGTTTTTACTCATGAGACCTCAGACAAGTGATTCAGCCTCATTTTTCTTATCTGTGAAGAGGGAACACTTACAGGGTTTACCTCAACTTCCCATGAAGATTTCATGAGAATACACATATCAAGTGATTATGGTAAACATTTTTTAAAAGGTCTGATTGGAATTCTCAATGATTTATCATTCTTTCCTCTGTGCCTAAGCATCACCGGCAAACTTAAAATGGGTTATTTTATATTAAAGTTGGCTGGATGGAAAAAATAATGTCTATTATGGAGAAAATTACTACTAAATAAAAGCCAAATTTATCATGATCAAAAAGCCTTTTTAACTGATCCATTTAGGGATTTTTCTGCTTCTTTCCATTTTCTACTGATATACTGCAATGAACTGCCTTGTCTCACACTGCCCTGGACTCCAAAAAGCATTTAAGGTGTATCTCAGAGGGCGGATCCATTATTGTATTAAAAGTAAAAAAAAAAGGTAAGACTTTCCCCTTAACTTCAATGAAAGATGTAGAGTTACAATGGCCCCTGTTCTTTGATTGGGATTATTCAGAACTGCCATCAAATGAGAAACCCTTTGCAGTAGAGCTGAGCTGCCTATTGGACGACTGGAAACACAGATCTCAGCTCTTCAGGGTCATCATGACATGTCAGGTGCCTCCAGAAAAACAGAACAAAGAACCAAAAGGACTGTGTGTGCGAGAGAGAGATGTTTCCTTCCTTCCTTCCTTCCTTCCTTCCTTCCTTCCTTCTTTCTTCTCTCTTTCTTTCTTCATCTGTCTATAGAGAGATATACAGATTTATTTTAAATGATTGGCCCATGGCATTCAGGAGACAGGAAGTCCAAAAGCTGCGGGCAGGCCAGCAGGCTGCAGACCCAGGGCAGAGTCCCAGTTCAAGTCTGCGGCAGTCTTCCGCCAGGATTCCTTCTAGCTTACGGCAGGTTAGTCTGTTTCCGGGAAGGCTTTCAACGGATTGGGTGAGGACCACCCATATTATGGAGGATGATTTGCTTTACTCAAAGAATACTGATTTAAACGTTAGTCTCATCTAAATACATACATGTGCACACACACCTTCACAGAAACATCTGGGATAATGTTTGACCTAACATCTGGGCACCATGGCCTGGCCAGCTTGACCCATAAGGTTAACCATCACAGGAAGTCATGTTCTGTTTTGGGCTAGGGTTCCCACCTATGCAATCACCCGCATCCTACATCAGACAAATCCATCTCAACAATTATACGGCAAAACCGCACCCCGCCCTCTGAGGAAAAGGAAGATGGTGCGGTGCTATTCTCCCCTGACCCCTCCATGAGATGTGCCCCAATCTGAGCTTTGTACTCCGCTTTTCTCACTACTGTTGCAATCCACACCCTAGTTTCAAATCCCATGGACCAACATAACAGAAGCAAAGGCGCGCGCAAATGTCTGCGAGGACTCGGCGAGGGAAAGGGGAGAGTTCACACCTTTTCGGTGGCTGTTCCAGAGATTCTCAGCGTTACGTCTCCAGATGCTGCGATAAAATGGTATTTTCCTTTTGTGTCAAAGGAGTTCAGTTTTTTTTCCCCGACCCTGATTCTGGAAATAGCTGAGCTATGGACAGAACTGTCCCTGTACCCAGACACTTGTCATAGTCCAAGTGCAGGCTACAGACCGAACAACAGGCACTGGAGATTATATGGTGAAATGCAGTAAAAGGAACACTGCTGTCAGGCTGTGCGCATCCGGCGAGATACTGAATTTAAAGGATTAGGAATCGTGCCGTGTTTCTTCCATCACTCCCCAGGTCCCTTCCACCCTCCCCATCCTGCTCTCGGGGGAACCAGACTCTGGCAGAGGCTTTGGCTGCTGGCTGTGTTGCTGTGTTCAGCCGGTGGGAGCAATGGTGAGAGACAGGAGGAAGGCAGGGAAGTTAGGTGCGGGCATTGATCAGGGGCTCCGTCTCTGAGAGATCGCATTGGGTATCTATGTCCCTCTCCGCAAAGTCACAGCTCCTCTCTCCCGCCTTCGCCTTCTTGGCAGGACTCCCAGTCAGGCCTCCCTCAGATCAGGGGGTGGCTACTCCTCAGGACCGCTAGCCCTGGACGGCTGCCCTGGCCTGTGGGGCTTCTTGCTCCCTCCCTGGTCACTGCGTATGGAGAGTCCCTTCATCAAACGCTCTTCCAACTCCCTGATGTGAGCATCGGCCTGTGCCTGCTGGCCCACTGCTAAGGTTCCAACGGATGTCCTTTCCCCCTTTTTTAAAAGAGTTGGGATAAAAAAATCTCTGAAACATTTCTGAGATTTTCGGATGCCATAATTGAACAATTACCTTCTGATGTTACTCCGTGTTCTTTAAGCACTCCTGTAGTAATTTCCTCCTCAAATCCAAAGCCCAAGAAAAATATTCTTTATTTTGCTATGAGAATCACATAATATTCGATGTTTTCTTTTTTATCCTAGTTTCAAGGAAACTCAGCATTGAACTCATTATTTATTGTCAATGATTAATTCAATCAAATAATCAGTAACAACTATTTCTGTACTCCTTGAAATGTTTTTTAAAACTAGTTTTCATCCTGCTTTGCTGTTCTCTTTTATTCACTGTTTTTAGTCTGGTGAGTCATCTAAATTCTTTTGGGACTAAGGAGAAAATGCATTCTGTTTAATCAGTCTTTCATCATAAAAATCAAGCCTGAATCAGCCTTGGAGCTGTATGAAAGGACCAAAAACCCAGGTTCACAAGGATCCACTTGCAAACACACCCCAGAGGCAGGAGGCCAGGAGGAAGGCAGATCCCGCCCACAGGCACCTGGGGCAGGCTGCTAGTAACTCTTCCTGTTTCTTCAGTTCCCTGCGGGGCTTAACAGACATTTAGGAACAGCCCAGACTTACTCTTGGTGTGGGGCTCCTGTCTTGGTCAGCAAAGTCAGCACAAAAAACATGAAAACCACGAAGACTGCGAGACCAACCCAAAATCCAATCACAATGGAATCTGCAAGACAGTTAACATGGGATTAGTATTTTGCAGCAGCTGGGAACTTGAACATTGAAGAAATCTGGCCTTTTGGGGTATATGAAATGAGATAGGATGTCAACGATCTTAGGAGACAATCTTGACCCCTCCGTCAGCTGGAGACAGACAAGATGTAAGGAATGAGGGATGGAGAAGAATCTGTGTCGCCTCCAGGTTCCTGTCTCAGGTAACACTAAGAGACGTCAGCCTCACTGCCCACTGGTTTCCATACCCCAACAAAGGAACCCAGGACACAGCAAGGGCCGTCTGGGTCCCCAAGAGTCGACCGAAACGTCTTGAGTGACAGAATGCGGTTTTTAGCAGAAACCACAATACAAAGTTTAAAGTGAATTCCGACTCAAACCGACCCAACTTTGTGTTTTCACTTCGCCTCGTGCTGAAACAGCTCAGGCCCTCGTCCCCTCTCCCTGAGAACGACGCACAGACGGCCTCCCGCGCCCGTCTTCCCTTTTCCCCGCCCTTCATCTCCGCGCGACCTGCTCCGCCACAGCTCTCCCGACATTGCTCTTCTACGAGAAGCTCTCCAACAAAGCTAGACCTGACCTCCTCCAGGTTGAAGGAGACTCCATAGGTGAAGCACTCTATACGATGTCTGGCATCTGAGAAGAAGGTACCCCACATTCGCCAGCCACCGTTGTCAAAATTATTTTCTCCCAGCTTACTCCTACTTTAAAACCCGTGTTTCAATCAGACTAGGGGACATGGTGTCCCTTTATTTACCTTAACTCCCAGCGACACTTTCCTAATCCCCAGGCCTTTTTAGGGGCTCTTACCTTTACCTAACTAGAGTAACATCCCCCCACCGAGAGCTGATGAGAGCCCATGCCCCCCTCGGTCCCGGGCCGTACACCGTCTCCTTGGACCACCTCCGCCAGCTGATGCGCTGTCTCCCTCCTTTAAGCCCCACGGCCTTTGTGTCTGTGCTTCCCTCCCGTGGGTAAGTCACAGGGGTACGTCTCTGGGGCAGGGATGAGACGGGACTGTCCACAGACCTGCGCGTACATAACAGGGTCTCAGGTCTGGGGGAGACAGCACAGCTGAATTATTTTACATTTTCTGACTTAGTCTAAGAAATTAACCTATGTGAGAATAAGTGAGAATGCTTCGCAATTTTTTTTTAAAAATAAATGGCTGATACATTAAGTGGGTTTAAATGCAAAGCATTATTAGAATTCAGTTCTAATTCATTTTTTCTAAAGTGGAGAAATCGGGTTAGCGGTTCACTCTGTATAACTCATACTTCCATCCTGCATTACCATTGCCCAAAGGTTAACAACTTTCATTCAACAATGTGCTAAACAGTCAACACTCTGGATGCAAAACTAAATGTATCTTTCCTGGGGTTCAATATGCCACAGAAATAGAAATTGCAGGTTTTGCCTTATAATACAATGGAGATGAAACCTAAAAAAGAAATAAGGACAAGCTCCAAAAAACACATGTAAGCAAGCGCAACTGACATGTAACATCTCAGCGACAGGGGCGGAGACCACGAAACACCGTTGTACAAACAAAAGACAGCGTGCTGTGCTTCATCAACTGCCTGCAGGCAGAACAAAAGCAAATTCTAAAAAAAAATGACACACCAGCATCACATTTGAGTCCTCAGTTGCAAATCAAATCTAACTGATTCATTTTTCAAATCTGTCCCCTGGGAAGGGGTTCTCCCACGGACAGCTTTCGTACGGCAGAGGGTACCTGCACCTCCACCAGCCCCCCGCTTCCCGAACCCAGGGAGGGCAGAGGTGGAAGCGGGGTGCCTCTCCTGCAGCCCAGACCCTTCCCTCCGCCCTGCCAGTGCCCCAGGGAGCTGATCAAAAAGCAATAATAATGAGGTGCAGGAGTGAGTCACAGCCCTTGGGGGATCGCGGGGAAGCGGAGTGCAGAGGTTCTGTGGTTAAAATTTGAGAATCTCTGCGATCCAAAGGTTTCCTTGACCATGTGGCATCTGCGTTTCTCATCACAATATGTTCCATTTACCCTTGCCTATTTATGTAGTGTTGCTTTTCACATTCCCCTTCAAACAAAATTCTGCTTCCTCCAATTATTTCCTTTAATTCTCCTCTCCCCCGCCCTCTGCTGCGTGGGCAGGTCCCCGGGTACTTCTCATCCCTAAGCCCCTCTCTGGGAGGCTGGGAGGTCCCCATCTCATCCCAGGAACACACACACTCTCTTGAAATCTTATTTCTATGCCACATTTCAAGGCCGTGGGCGCTGTGGTAAAATGGAAACACGCAGCCCCTGGTCTTCTTGAAAACACCCTTTCCTGGGAGCAAGCAGCCTAGAGGTTTGTACAGAGTGAGGTACGAACGAGTCCCGTGGTTAAGGAAGCCAAGAGAAGCCTTGCTTGTCCAGAGACTGGGTTACTGAGAAAGCATTACACTAAGCGGGCAGAGATAATTGCCACAGGAATTCCAAATGGGATGTGCAGCAATAAAATAATTTCCCCTTAACCTGACCTGCAGTGAATGAAAGGAAACAAGAACGCTGAAAGCTGACAAGTGCATGCTTTTCAGTAGGATGGCGCTGCTGTGCATGTAGCAAGCACCCCATCACCGGCCTCTCCATCTCCCAGGACTAGATTGTGACCTTGCATCCTGTGGTTGTATGAAAAGCCAAGGTTAGTGTTTAATTTGATATGGAGGATTCAGGACACCAGAGCTAGCAATGTCCCTGCAGCACTTCGGGCTCCTAAGGCACCAGCGTCAGGTCTGTGGCAGGAATTCCGGGCAAGGCGCCGAGGGCCCTGTTCCAGTACTTGTCTGGGCTGCGCTCCCAATGCCCCCTCTTAGTCCAAGTCTTCGGAGCTCCGCCTCTGCTTCTCAGCTCAGCGACCCCTCTGCCAGCTGACGCATCCGTGCAGGTATCCTATCGGGTGTTACCTGCCAGCCGGCGTGGGAGAAAAGCGTGGGACGCGGCCCATCCCATGTGATGGCTCAGAGTAACAGCAGGCTCCTCCAGCCTTGACTCAGCACAGCAGCTGGGACGTCCTGCTAAGATGGAGCCACGTCCACTCATCGACTTACGGACCTTTGCTTCTGCTTCTCTAAGAGTATCTGGTCTCACCCAGCCAAGCCCTTCATAAATGTCCCATTTCTCTTCTTCCCTTCATAGCAAAATTCTTGAGAGATATTTCTTCTCCTCTTATTTTTTTCTTGCACCCATTCCATCAGCCTTTCACTCTCACCACCCCACTAAAACTGCTTTTAAAATCATTGCCAGGAACATCCACATTTTAAATCCAGCAGTTAACGCCCGTCCCTCAACTAACTTGACCTAATAGCATTTGACCCAGACCAGGGTCTCAACCTTGGGACCCTTCTTCACTTGGCTTCCAGGAAACCACAGTTGCCCAGTTCCTTCCAGGCTTCCTGTGAAGTCCACACAGGCTCTTTTGTGCTGCCTCCCCAACGCCCCCCAGTTTTGAAATGCTAGTGTGCCCCAGGGCTCAACTCTGGACCTCTGTAGTTTTCTACCTACACTCATTCACCCATCTCTTGGGTGTGAATATCATGTATCTGCTGATGACTCTCAAACTCCACTGAACTCACGCCTCCCCATATCTTCTCAGATGCCTGACAGGTCTCAATGTAACAGATCCCAAACTGACCTCACTACGTGTCTGCTTCCCCTGCAGTCGTCCCCATCTCAGCTAATGGGAAGCCATCCTGCTGATTACTCAGATCACAAGCCCCCAGTCATCCTGGGCTCTTCTCTTTCTCTCTCACCCCACTGCCAGCCATTGACAAATCCTGTCTCATCCGTCTTCAAAAACTATCAAGAATTATACACTTCTTACCACCCCACTGCCCGCCCGCCATGGGCCAGTCCTCACTGCTTCCGGTCTCATCCCCTGCCTTCCTTGGCTGCAGAGTGGATTTACTGCAGCCTAAGCCAGAGGCCACTCCTCTTCTCCAAACCCTCAAACGACTCCCTCACCCCCACCAAAAAAAAGCCAAAATCCTCAGCCTGACCTCTAAGGCCCCGACACCCTCTTCTCTTACCTGACTTCATCTCCTCATGCTCTGCCTCTTATCGACTTCCCCCGGTCCCATGCTGACCTCCTTCCTGTGACTTGCAGGTTGCATTTCACAACTGCACAGAGCAATTTCTGGAATGTTCTTCCCCAGACATCTTACAGCTCAATTTCTTATTTCTTTAAGATCTTCTGTCAAATTTTTCCTTCTCACTAAGGCCTTCCATGGCCACACTATACTTTTGTCTCCACACTCCACATCCTGTCCCTACTTTATTTTTCCTTTTTTTAAATCAACATCTGGGACTTCCGGCCAAGATGGAGGCGTAGCTGGACACACTGTGCCTCCTCTCACAACCAAGATTAGGGACAACCAAAATATAGAACGAAAAAAAAAAAAAAAACCCAACCAGGACAGAGAGAAAATTGAATTGTGTAGGGGTCTGACAACGATTCACCCGGACCAGTGGCGGGAGGAGGCCCCGCGACTGGAGGAGGCCCTGCTACCAGGGGCAGCCCAGTGACCCGAGGTGGCCCTGGGACCGGGACCGGGGGCAGCTCTGCGACCAGGGGTGGCCCTGAGACTGGAGGCAGCCCTGGGACCAGGACCAGAGGTGGCTCTGCAACCCGTGGCCCTGCAACCGGCAGCCCTGGAACAGGAGGAGGGGGCTTTGTGGAAGACCCAGAGCTCACACCCGTGATCCTAGGTGCGACCAAAAAAACACACAAACAAACAAACAACAACAACAACAACAAAACCTGGAACTGTGAAAAAAAAACACAGTTGGACCTAAAAAGGGAGCATCCCAACAGCTGAGACAGTGGAAGCTGTGAACACCAGGATACCTGAAGGAGACTGCGCCACTGAATCTCACAGGAATTCTACCACAGAAATTCACACCATAAACCCAGGCAGCCAGAATGGATCAATTTAATAAGCTGAGGCTGACAAGAAGAGTCTCACAAACAATGGGAAGACAAAGAAATAATCCCCAAGTGAAAGGAAAGGAGGAAGCCCCAGAAAGAATGCTAAATGAAATGGAGGCAACTCAACTATCAGATTTTGAGTTCAAAGCAATGGTTGTCAGGAAGCTCCATGAGCTCTCAAAGAGCTACCAGAAACTACAGGGAAGCTATGATGAACTCACTGTAAACTATATCAACATGTAAAAGGAAATAGAAACTATCAACAAGGGCCAAGAGGAAATTAAGAACACAATTTCTGAACTGAAGAACACAGTGGAAGGAATGAAAAGCAGAATCGATGAAGCAGCGAGTTGGAGGACAAAGTAGAAAAAAACACCCAGAAAGAGCAAGAAAAGGAAAAGAGGCTCAGAAAGAATGAAGAGGGATTAAGAGAAATGCAAGACAATATGAAATATAATAATATCCATACAGAAACATACTGACTTCCGGCCAAGATGGAGGCGTAGGCAGACGCGCTGTGCCTCTTCTCACAACCAAAATTAAGGACAACAAAGATTTAGAAACAAGAAAACAACCAGAACTCAGAAAATCAAACTGTTTGGAAGTCCAACAACGATCCATCCAGACCGGTAAGAGGGGCGGAGTCGCAGCAGGAAAAAGCAGAGGTGCGGCCGGGCTCGCAGGCAGCAGCGGCTGGCAGCCCCCAGGGGCACAGGCGGCGGCTAGCAGACCCCAGGCTCGGGGTGGCAACTGTGCAGAACCAGTGAGGCCGCACAAGGCGGCTGGCTGACCGGGTGGTCCCACATTCACGCGCGGATAATCCAGGCAAAGGGGAAGCGGCGAAAGGGACTGGAATCCGAAAGAGAGCGGAGCAAGCGCCATTGTCTCCTCTCAGACCCCGCCCCCACGTACAGCGTCACTACCCAGCGACTGGGCTGTCCCGCCCTGGGGAACACCTGAGGCTCCACCCCTCACTACGTAACAGCTGCGACTAGACAAAACAAACAAACAAACAAACAAAAAAACCCAGAAATGAAAATGGCTCAAACCGGAGAACAAATCAAAGCCCCAGAGCCAATTTATCTAAGTGATGAAGAGATTGCCAACCTATCAGATGCACAATTCAAAACCCTGGTAATCAGGATGCTTACAGAATTGGTTGATTTTGCTCACAAATT
>PVKU01008885.1:0-68334 GCA_004027475.1 Anoura caudifer | reverse complement strand
AAAAAAAAAATTGATGATGGTTGACCTTTCCTCCATGTCTATATTTCACTTTCACTCTGTGTTTATGCATATGGATGCAGGGTAATTCTGAATAATGGTAACGCTGAAGGGCCATCATTACACAGAAGATCATTCTGTGCTCCTAATTAAAATTATGGCTGGAAATTGCTTCCTTATGTGTAGCTCAAATTGCCTTTGCAATAATTTCACTTTATAACTTCTAGTTAATTCCCTCCTTACCACCCTCAAGAACCCTTCCTTGTCCTTGAAGTTGACTCCTTTGAAAACTTTATGGGCAGCCCTGGTTCCCCTAAGCCACAAGGATCCTGATATTTTGTTCCCACAGGCTTCAAGGTTGTAAGTGAAGCAGCCTTTGCTCCTCCCATTGCACTTTTAGTGAGTTCTGGTTCTGGAGCACGACGGGATTTCATGTTGCAGTCGGTATCACAAGTTAGCTGAGGCTTGCCGATCCTCATGCTCCCTAAGGAATTCGTTGCTCACTGTCTTGCAGGCCGAGACTGCCACATACTGTTTGCCCTAATTAGTGTTGGCCAGTGGTAATCAGGTGACCAGTAACTCACACACTTTCAAAACGAGCACTTATTAAATTCCATTTTACCGGTTATAGTGGGAAAACTACATATAAGGATAATCTTCTTGGGATTCCAACTAAGAAGTCTTTTAGCTAAGAAACATCTGATTGTGGGGACCGTATGATCAAAGAATTGTGTTTTTTAATCAATCTTTTATGTGGTCAGTTGTGACCCATATGTTTCAGGTGAGCTTGCTGAGCACAATAAATTTGAAGGTTTCTGTGTTGAGTTTTTTCTTGCATCAAATTTTAGGCATCGCCCCCAACAGTAAGCAGGGCGCTGAGAGAACGGTGCTGCTGCCGTTCCCACAGTGGAGGAGACTTCTGGGAGAGCATGCCCCTGGCAAAGCCACAGCCCGGGGTGCCAGCCTGGAGGTTAGAAAAATCAGGCACCGACCCTCTGAAAGAATGGTTACGGGACTCTTACGCAAATTGTAGGATACCGCTCTGGGATAAGCTCCGCAGACTTGTGGTTGCTCCTGAGAATGCTTATGTTGGTCGTTAGTCGAATGAGCAAAAGAATGTTGCGTCCAGAGCTTTGTCAAGATGGGCAGAGGGCAGGTTGTAGGGGCCAAATGCCTGTCCTTTTTGCTTACTGTTTATAGGAAAAAGAGAAGGAAAATGAGATGATAATTGTAATTTTGAGGATGTTGTAAAGATTTCTAATCATCTAGTGCACACTGGGGTATTATATATGTAAGGAGAGAAGGTTGTGGTGGAATAAAAAATGCTTGGGAAAGGGCTTGCCAATCTTCAGGGTACCGAGAGGAAAGTTTGTCGTGTGTATTCGGGTCGTCGCTTAGATGCATGTTTGTTGAAGTGATGGGGAACAGTTTTGAGGGCCTCTGTCCTTGTGAATATACAAATCACTGACCTACAGTTAAGTCATATTGTACCTAGGGCTCCCAGTCTTACGAAAACTATCCAGCAATTTTTAATGTCAAGAATAATTTGGTTTAGAAACTCCTATATTGTGATCAGTCAGGGCATCTTAAAATCTCAGTTACGTTAAAAACCTAGCAGAGCCTCTGATGGGGAGGCTGGGAATCTCTGTTTCCAGTCGCGGTGGGGTCTTTGTTGTTGGCAGTGGTGGTGATGGGCCCCGTGTGGGGCCTTGCCCTTCACGCTCGAAGACTGTTCCTCGAAAAGCTTTCTGCAGCGCGGGACGTGGACTCTGTGATCATAGGAAGGGGTCCTGGCGTCTGGCTCAGTTGTCAGGCAGTTCTCAAGCCCAAAATTAAAAGCTTAAATGATTCCCTGTTCTTGGGCCTAACACACATACACTGTGTGGTCTACCCAATCTCTTGTTGCGTTCAACAGATTGAGGGGCGTGGGGGGAGCACAGGGGACTCGGCGATGGTGAGTGAGCACCGAGTCTGGGAGCTCGCTCCCAGCCGGGCTCCGGTAGACCCGGAGCGGTACTTTAGAACTTCACACGTGGTGTCCCTCGGGAAATCAGCAATGCAGATATTATTTATTAGCATCCTCATTTTCCAGATGAGGGCACTGAGACATACAACAATTAAAGTTCGCGTGACTACTAGATGTTGAAGCCATTGCAAGGCCTCTGGTAGCAGGTCTTGCAGGGGATGTGGGCTGTTCCCATAAACTCACATTCTTTCCTCATTTATAAAATATGCAAGAATTTACTTTTCAAGTTATGGTGAGTGTATTCTGTGAATTGCATTTATGTTTTGACCACTTCCCAGTTGAACAGAATCAAAGTTTATAGACTCTCAGGGCATATAAAATTTTTTTTTGAATCAATTTTGTTTCAGTAGACTCTTTTGTTTGGCCCCCTTTGAATTCAATTAGAAAACCTTGATCTAATAAATTTTATTAAAGTAAATACTTGTATTTACTGTATTATACTGTATATATGTCTAGAGGCCTTTAAGTAATGTATACACATTCATTAAAATGAACTAATGAACTAATAAAAATTACTAGTAAACTCTGTATCAATGTTAAATCATTGTAATAAAAACAATAATGAGATTTTTAGCATACTTATACAAATGGCACAAATATTTGTATTTATGTGCTGGCCACATAAATAGAATTTTAATTTCTAGATTTCTTTTAAAAAGACTCTAATTGGTAAAGAGTTAACGTTTAGACATTTTATATATAAAAGAATCAAGGAGTAGTAGAAAGATGTTGACAGTGATTTCTGATGTAAAAATCATGTAATACAGTAACTACAGCCCTGACTGGTGTGGCTCAGTGGGTTCGGTGTCATCCTGCAAACTAAAAGGTCGCTAGTTCGATTCCCGTTCGGGGCACAAGCCAGGTTCCTGGTTGGGGGTGTGCGGATGTTTTTCTCCCTCTTTTTCCCTCCCTTTCCCTCTCTCTAAAAGCAAATGAATAAAGTCTTTTAAACAATTACATATACTCCGTTACCGCTATTTTTTTAAATGCGTGCCCGTGCTCATAGACCCAGCAAGTCATCTGGAAGAACATAGTGGACTGAGTAGTCTCAGATGGCAGGGTTGTGGGCATTTTTAATTTCTCCCTTTTGCTTATTTATTTTTTTGCCAATGAACATGTGTAATTTTTGTAATCAGAAAAAGTTACTTTTTAGAAGTTACTTTAATGAAAGATACATGCAAACTTTTTCTCAACTACAATTCTCCATCTTTGACACACACACAGAGAAAAAGGAACTTGCAGCACTTTAGCTGCAATAGTATTGCTTTATTTTCCTAAGTGAAAACACACACACAACCCACAAAAAACCTTCTCTCATTACCTTATTAATAAGGAAGTTGAAGGAAGTGAGTGACCATGTTGGTTTGTAAATGTTTATTATATCGTTATTCAAGTATGATTGTCTCCGTTTTCCCACCACCACTTCACCCAGGTGTGCTTATTTAACAGGTGGAATGCTGGACCCCGGTTCACGTGACTCAGACTGTTTTGTGAAGGGGCCCAGAAACCTGCATTTTTATCAGGCATCACAAAGTAATTCTACCGCACAATTAAATTTGAGATTCACCCTTCCGATTGTAGGGTGCTTGTTTACCTTAAAATGAATGATTAAAGCACCTTCTAGATTCCATTCTCATCTTCAAAGTTGTTGAATGTATGCCCACGCAACATTCATTTTATTGTCAGGAATACTAAAAGGTTAAGTGTTCTCTCTAAAGCATAAGAATTGGAGGTAGGCATCCATTCAGCAAGTACTTTTGGAGTATTACAGCGAGTCCCCCCGCGAGACCCTCTACTCACCACCCTAGGGGCACCTGTTGCGCAGGATGCAGCCCTGGCGGGGCTGGAACAGGACCACCGGCAACTCAGCGATTCTCAGCTCTTCTCTCAGAAGGCTACATCAAATGAGTTCCCCCAAATAGTAACTATTTTTCTCCTTTTCTTTTCTTTCTTTGCTGGAACAATTGGTTATTTTAAGAAACAGTAAATCAGCATGTTGTGTCCTGAGTGGTGCATTCTTTGGAAAAAGTTACTGTGTCAGGAATTCATACAAATTAGTGTGTTTATTTTGAATGCATGCCATAGTGCTGAAGGTACAGTGTAATGATCCTTGGTTTCCTGTTGATTGAAATAATTTGCAGCCAGATAGTGCTAAGCATAAACTCGGAGACACACCATCTTGTTGAATTGGCCTGGGAAGGTGGCTCTCGAATTTAGCGTGCACAGAACCACCTGGAGGGCTTGTTGCAACACAGATTTCTGGGCCCACTGCCAGATTTCTAATGCAGTAAGTATGGGGCTAGGCCTGTGAATGTGCATTACTAGTAAGTTGCTACATATTGCTGATGCTGCTTCCAGAAACACTGGCCTAAAAGAAACATTTTAGCAATCTGGACTGAAGTCACATATATAAACTGATCCTTAACTCAAAATTTTATGTAGCTTCCTTGAACTGGGATTAGATGCTGCCCTTTCTAATGGAGTGGTGGGCCACACATTTTTTCCTTTTGACATTTATCTCCACTTTGATGACACTAAACTGTTGGGCACTTTTTTTTTCTTTTTAGACTCCTAGGCTAAATGAAGTTTTAGTGGTGCTTCTGTTTAAAGGTTAACATGAATTAAGGCAAAACGTGGTGATATGTTTGTCTTATCCAGACAGATACAGCAACTCCTCCGCAAGCGCCTGTCACAGTTCTTGAAGCAAGTCCGTTCTAGGCCAGCCAGGAAGATTAGGTCCCATCCCACTTCCACAGGCTCCTCTGGGCATCTGTACATTCCCACCCCCAAGTGGGCTACACCTGAGGTTTCACGTGTTTCTTTCAAGGTCATTTGCATTTGACAATAATAACTCCTAAAGCCTTCAAAAACTTAAGGCATGATTTACTGGGCCAGAGCATGATGTTCTGAAGGAATAATATGCCCATTTTTCCTCGGCCCCCAAATCATAAGGTTAGTCTAGAATCCCTGGCCTGGTATGGAGCTGTCTGTAGAATCTTTGTCAACCTCTTCAGAAACAAGCTTCAGAACTTGTTGGAATATATGTCCTGAACTGCTGAACACCGCCTGGGTCATCCCAGAGAGCCATGGCTGGGTGTCTGGAAGAAACTGTTCTTCTATTCCCCGACCTTTGGAGGTTTGCAGCAGGGAAAAGCCCACCCCACCTTCTCCATGGGAGATTAGTTCAAGAATGTACTTTCCAATTGACTCAGAAGATTCCAAGGGGTCATGAGGGGACTGAACCTGGACCCAGAGAGGAAAGGGCTTTTAGGATTCTGGGGCTGACCCTCTCCTCTTTTCTCCAGAGTATGGCAAACTTACTCTCCATCTTTTAGTCCTGAAGTGTGGTCCTAAGGTGGACCTAGAAACAGTAGCGTCCCTGAAATGCCACAAGGCAGGGCCCTGGGATGCAGTCATGTTGGAAGGTGGTCTAGGAACTTAGCTCAAAGCTCCTTAGATCACACCCACCCACACTTTTCCTGCTCGTCATCAGCTTAACCCTGCACCCCACCACCCCTCCTGCCTTCCTGTTGTTCCAAGCTCACTTCTGCCCCAGCGTGCCCCTGACTGACTTTCCCCCACCTGCTTCCAGCTCGTTCCTTTTCTTTGCAGAAGACAATTTGGGAGAGGCCTTACCTGCTGGGGTCCACCCACCCTACTTACTCATCCTTCTCTCCTCCTAGGGCTACTTTTTTCTTCCTATTTTTAACACTCTGAAATTTTATTGCTTATGTGTTTCTTGATTTATTAGTCTCTCCCTCACTAACACAGGTGAAGAGAGGGATTTTTTTCTTACTTTCTGCTGTCCAGCACCTAGAGATGATGACCTGACAAATTATGCAGTAAGTATTTGTTGCTTGAGTAAATGAAAGCATAGCAAGCACATTGCTTTTGCTTGGAGGGGTGTATTATTAGGGTGGCTTTGAGCCCAGTGGTGATCTTGAGGGGTCTCCACCCTTTCTGTCCCTAGAGATGTCCCTTCTTGGTGCTTGTGTTGCTTGAGCTTCTCTTGACTTGCAGGACAAGGCTGGACTCTTGAAGGAGTGCCTTATTTGGCAGTTTTGAACGGAATGTGTCAACATGGCCTCTGAGTCATCTAAAGGTCTGGTTTCACCTGTAACCAGACCAGCCTTTGTCTTGGGCTGGCAAATCCCCTGCATCATCTGATTGAACCCTCAGCGGAAAGGACCATCCACCAGCCATCATTTAGCGCTGAGGAGAGACCATTGCAGTGCGATTCTGCAAAGCCCACCAACATCATTTTGTTCGTTATCTCTCGTGCTTACACTGGGGTCAGGTGAGACAGGAGGGCAGGTAGAGGAAGGTGGCAGCCCAGGCAGCTTGCAGTTGGTCCAAAGGGAAGATTGTTAACTCTGGTGCTTTGAGCACCAGAATGATGTTAATCAGGGTATTTTTTTGTATCAGCATTGTCAACATTTACATTCACTTTACACATTGGATTTGCATCTGAAAAGACCAACTATAATCAACATTTAAGGGATAACACTTATATTTGCATATGATTGAGCAGACATGTTAAGTAATTTTAGCCTGGCTGTTGCTAGGAAACCAATTAATAATGCTCTACATTTCATTAAAAATTGGGTTCTATCTTTGCTTTCATTTAACTTCACAATTCAGCTGCTTGTGCCATACTTTTTCTCCCTCAGTAAATTGTGACAGATAAATTATCGTTTTACTAAATTTACTTCTGTGATTACAGTTGTTAGTCATATCTGTCAATACAAGTTCAAAGCTTTAAAAAAATGTTTTAGTGGGGAAAACTGAATTTTAACTGTTAATCATTTTTTTCTCTATAGCTTATGGGGACCGAAATCATATTTTTGTAAAGGCTTCACAAATTGTGGCTTAACGACAACAAAAAAATTAAAGCAATCATCTGTGTTCCATAATTGCACCTTCTTAGAGTGGTGACTAATAATTAGAATATTAGTCACTATTCAGAAAGTGACAGACAGCTGATTAAGCATTCAGCAGCATTTCTCTCTCTCTGTTTTTCCGTGGTTTGTGGGCTAGACCAGGTTCTGGTTTTTACGCAGTGCAATTAAAATTTCCTTGACTATTTTACATAAGAGACTCCTGCTCTCATGAAGAGAAAATACATTTCTTAACTACCTATGAGTCCCTCTTAGAACCAATCACTGGGCAGTTGTATTTAAGTTGTAATAGCATTTTGCAGTTTAGCATTTCGGAGTGTTGATCTGGTCAAGATGCTCATTAAAAAGCAAATTAGTTCCTATTCACATCTGTTTCACATTATTTAGGTAATGCATGTAAATCCACCTGGTTCTTCAGCTTGGCTGAAATGGTGATCTTGCCCATTTTCTAAGGGCTAACTAAAGCAAATTAGAGTCTGCTTTCATTTTTTATACTCACTTTGGTCTTTTGGGTCTTTAGGTAGAGTGCAAAAGAGGGGAGGGCCTGGCATTGGAAGCAGATAGCCCTGGAGTCATATTCTGCTTTAGCCCCCACTGTGCCCCTGTCTGTGCTCCAGTGTCCTGATTTGTCACATAAAGAAGAAAGGGCAGCACTGGGGCGAAGGCAGACACTTGGGGTTGCAAAGAGCGGGTGGGCAGTGGGTACTCGGCAGACATTCTTTCCTTTCCCTCTGGCACCGCTGGGGCGGGGTCTGAGTTTGCTAAGGCTTCTGTGACAAAGGACCACAGAATTGGTTCGCTCACACAATAGAAATTAATTTTCTCACAGCTCTGGAGACTAGAAGTCCAAGATCAAGGTGCCAGCAGGTTGGTTTCCTCTGAGGCCTCTCCCCTTGGCTGGCAGGGGACCGTCTTCTCTCTGTCTTCTCATGCTCTTCCCTCTGTGGGTGTCTGTGTGCAGATCTCCTCTTCAGAGACAAGGACACCTGTCGAATTGGGGTAGAGGTCACCCTAAGGGTGAGCTCATTGTCACTGAATCACCTCTTTGTTTTTAACTTCTTTTTTTTTTAAAAAGATTTCATTTATTCATTTCTAGAGAGGGGAGAAAGGAGTGAGAAAGAGAGGGAGAGAAACATCAATGTGTCAGAGAAACTCTCACATGCCCCCAACCAGGGGACCGGCCCTGCAACTCGGGCCTGTGCCCTGACTGGAAATGAAACCAGCGAACCAGCAACGCCTGGATCTGCAGGCCAGTGCTCATCCCCCTGAGCCACACTGGCCAGGACCGAATCACCTCTTCGAAGGCCCTGTCTACAAATGTAGTCGCGTTCTAAGGCATTGGGGGTTAGAACTTGAACGTAGAATTTTGCAGGGGACACAGTTGAGGCCATAGGGCGCTAAACAAGAAGTGCATGCGGCACATGCTGTCTCCAGTGCCCTCAGTTTAGGTCCTACTTAGTGGTCAAAGCACCTGCCTGGAACCTCAGCTGGAGAGGGGTCAGGAAATGGGATTCTTTGTGTATGACTTTCCTGGTTAGGTAAGTGTTGATCAGAAGCATTCAATAATACTTAACAGCCTGCATGCCCTTTATTTTTGGTTCTTATATCAACCTTTTAATATATATTCCAAGGTCATTTTGCATGACCTCAGTAATATATGAGGTTCATCAATCCTATGATCTTAAGATCCGTATTTTTACCCTCCACTGTTACTAGACGTAGCTGTACCAGGTGTAGGTCATGGGTATAAATGTCCATTTCCGTTTTTAAATGAACTGTGGCAAAGTGACTGAGGTGGCTGTCAGGGACAGGCTTTGGGGCCAGTACACACAAGCAGGAGATTGGAACACAGTGACACAAATTCCATAGGGAAGGTCGTTTATTCATTCAGCTGATACTTTCTGGGCCTATCTGTGGCATCAGGCTAGTCACTGTGGTTACAATGATAAATAAAAATGGTCCTGAAAGGAAAGGCATGTAATATCCACCCTCGTGTGAATAATGGCGGGGATCTGAGATGACTTTCCTGGTTCATCTGGCACCTGAGGGGTGGCGACGCTTACTGTGATGCAGGGGGAGCAGTAGGGGCTGTGGTGCTGGCAGTGGTCAGGAGTTGTAATAGCGGCAGTAACATTTCTGGAGCACAGACTGCACGTGCAAAGGCCCTGAGGCAGAAAGGATCTTAATGTGGAAAGCAGGAACTAGCAAAGGGCGGTGCCGATAGAGGTGCGGTAAAGGAAGGCGTAGTGGGACATATAGCTGGAAATCCTTCTGAGAAGACTGGGAGGGTTAGAAAAGTCTTCCTGGGGAAGTGACATCTGTATCTTTAAGTATAAATATAACTGATTTTTTTCTGGTAGAGAAAAGGGGGAGGTATTTTTAGACAGGATATCAGTAACCCATCATTCCAATTAACGGAAGTTCAGACTTAATGGGTTCAGGCTAACCAGGAGTTCACCAGGTTTGCCATATTGCAGTGTATCTGCCTACACCTATGCAGGGACTCGTTAACTAGAGAATGCATGCATGCATGCATGCTGTGTTACTGCGTGGCTGGTGCTCCAGGGATGACCTAACCTTAGAAGTGGTGATACATTAGTGTTCCATCTGTTCAGGTCTGGTGAGCTATGGGGAAGGTTGGCTGCCCTCACGTCTCAGGTCCAGCAGTCCTCTGGCCTCTTTCTGCATCTGGGAGGGCTCCTTAAATCCTGCTCACTGACCCAGCGTCCCCTTGGTTGCCTGAACCAGTCCCAGCTGGAGACAGGACACACCAGAAAGAGTGCCAGCCCGCAGTGTGGGTCAGCAGGTACTGTTAGGCCACCCTGGGTCACGGTGGCCCAGTTCTGCTAGGCCAGGTTGAGATAATCACATCAGCGGATCTGCAGAGTATGATCCAGAAGGGTGACCAGCCTGGGAAGGAGGGGTGGTGGCAGAAGATGTCCTGTCTGCCGGGGAGGCGTGGGAGGGAAAGCTGGGTGGTAGATTTGGGGCGCATGAGAGGAGACTGACAGCTGTAGCTTTGATGGAAGAGCTCATGTGCCGTTCGGTTTTGGCTCAGGCATGAATCTTTGTTTCTTTCCCCAAAGAAGCTAAAATCAAATAGAAGAAGATTTCAGATTGGAGCCTAGAATTTTTTTTTTTTCTGCTTTTAACAACTGATTTACTTAAGTAGAAATTAACAAGGCCACTTGCCATCTGCAGTTAGGTAGAAAGATTCTGTATTTCAAAGGTTTTCATCAATGTCAGGAATATTCTTTGATTTTGAAAAACCAAGATTGTTTTCCTCTTGTGTATATTGCCACCAAACTATACTCTAGATCCAAAGACAGCTTGAGACAGAACTGTTGGTGGCTTCCGAGTTCGTGGGGTTCAGCTATGCCAAAAGGCCACGACATGGAAGGATTATTGTAAGTTGAGGGCACAGATTTACTTGTGAATGACGGAACAGCTGCCTAAAACAGCATCTGAAGGGCAGTCACCTCCAGTCTGATTTGGTGAACGTGGGCTTCATAGTATGCGGCTAGTTAAATACTATCAGTTCTTTCGGGCCCACAGAGAAGCGTAGAAATGTGACACACTCTCATCTGCATCGACCACAGGTGCACCACTGCACTTCTGTTCAGTGTGACTTGTTTTTTAGTTCAGGCAAAGGATACCCGAGGCTTCCACTTTTAGCATATTTCAGGAAACACTGATGATCACACATCTCCCCTTGAGTTTTGAAAAATCGTGGGAAGGAAATCACCGGGTTACAGGGAAGAAATGGCGCTCACTGAAAATCCTGGCGTGTGTACACCATGCTACATCTCATGGCCTCAAAGATGACTTCTGCACTCTGCGAGCCTGTTTCAAATTGTATTTCTCATCGGGCTCTTCTTCTTTTGCACAGGCAGATACTTTCACGTGTGTCTCCATTTGACATTTACCTGGGTGGCCCTGCTGTCACCACCCATCTGCCTCAGAGAGCCCTGTGGCTGCAGGCAGGGGCAGCTCCCTGGCCGGGGCAGGGCAGAGGGTGGAGCGCTGATGTGGTATGATCATGGAAGCCCCAGATTTCATGAGGGCAGCAAGGGGAGAGCAGTCAGGATCTGGACCATCTATGGGTTTGAGTTTAGTTGTTAGGCATCACTGAGGCCTTAAGCAACCTCCAGGAAGCAGAGAGCTGGAAAGAGGGCAACCGTGCGGAACTGGGCACGTCCACCAGGTGGGTGGCTTTTCTAGGTTAGGCAGGCCTCAGCTGGACAGGAGCTCTCACGCATCGTCAGGCAGCATGAGAACACACGAGTGGGTTCCAGGGGAGAAGACCTGTGCACAGCCAGCGGTTCGGGCATCTTCTTCCACCCCTAGGGACAAAGGGAAGGACACCTGCCAGCCTGACATTCACGTTTATTCACTTTTTTTTAAATTTTATATACTTAATACTATACTTTAACCTTTCTGTGCCCTGAGCAGCAAGACAGGATTCATGGACTGGTGTCAGAGGTTTCCTTTGGCCGGAATGTTCTGTGATTGAGGAATCCCCCCATGCAGTACAAAGAACGAGTGTGTGGCCCGCAGACCCGTGTGGTAATGAGGGTGTCTCATTCAGTCCGTGAAAAGTACAAAACAGAAAACCACACACACGCACACACAGAAGACCCTAAGCACCTGTCAAGATAAGGAATGTGGCAGGACAGAAAGGGACTGATGGCCCCTGCTGTGGGCAGGGGGGCCCAGGGGAGTCTTTATGGAGCTGGAAGGCTGGGATTGCCTGTGTCAGGGTGGGCGGGGTGTGGAGGGTGAGGAAAGGAGAAGGCTTTCAGCACCGGAAGGTGAGGGAAGGCCAGAGGGGAGCAAATGGGAAAGACTGTCTCTGTCATGCTCACTACTGGATCCAACAGGCAGTAGGGGCTTGTTAGGGTTCACTGAATATATAAATATACCAGATGTAAGATATAACTTATAAATAATGTTTGCAGTTAATCTAGGGGCCTAGGGGGTGATGGGCAGGAAGAAAAACAGATTAAGGTAAGCTTAAAACAGGAGTTTCTGCCTGTTCATTGATGTGTCCCAAATGCCTGGAATAGTGCCTGGCCAAAGTGGGACTCAGTAAATATTTGTTGAATGAATGGAATGATTGGTGATGTGATTTCAGGCTGTCATGCAAGTAAGAGGGAACATCGGAGCTTTGGGAGGAAGTACCATTTTGGAACAGTACATGGCAGTTACGTGGGGACTTTTTTGTAAGTGTAGAGTGAAGGAATGAGGACATCAGTTAGGAGATTATGAAGTAGGCACTGGGTCATGAGGAGGGTCCAAAGCTGATGAGCAGCATTGGAAACGGAAGAGCAGGTTGGGGAACATCACAAAGAAAGACTTGGGGAGTGGCTTGTTGTAGGGTGCGAAGGAGTCCAGGTGAATTGGAAATTGGTAATATTGACACAAATGTGGGAAGGAGGGTGGAGTTCTGTTGGAGGGGTGGGGCAGTGGACATTTGTCCTTAGTTTTAGATATTTAGATATGATATGGGGTGAGTTGGCCTCCATTAGGCACTTTTGAAGTTGAAAAAGGTTGACATTCAAGAGTCGTCTAGGGACTGGCGGTCCCCAGCTTTGTGAGTCGTCCTCATGAGCCTGCAGGTGGACTTGGGAGCAGCATATGAAGAGCCCCTACAAATGAATAAGAAAATGACTGGCAGGCCAACAGGAGAATAGGCAAAGGACATGAACTTATGAATCATCGAATAAGAAATAGGGATTGTTTCTAAACTGAAGGAAAGATCTTCAGACTGGGACATAATAAGAGAAACGCGCTGTTAAACTACACTGAAGTAGCAGTTCTCGCTTCATCAGATTGGCAAAGATTTTAGAATACGGCAATTATACATTGTTGCTCAGGTGTGGAGAAATTTTCGCTGTACTTCTTGTAAGAGTACAAAATAGCACAACCTATGAAGGCCACTTTGGCAGTATCTGTCCAGATTACAAATGCAGTTACCCTTTGACCTAGTGAGCTGGCTGTGTAATTTTTCCTGCAGATACATCAGGATACATATAAAATGATGCACAGAGGAGGTTTTTCATCTGACCATTGTTTGTAATAGAAAAGATTGGAAACAATTCAAATACGCATTAGCAGGAGCCTGATGACATGAACTGTGATCCATCCATACAATTGAATATTGTGCCATATTGAAAGAACATGGAAATTATTTATGCGGTGAAGTGGAAAGATCTCCAAGACATGTTATTAAATGAAAAAGGTGAGGTAGAATAGAAGATGTGGTGTGCTACCTTTGGAGTAGAAAAGGCACAAAATATATGAGCCTGCATTCATAGCTGCTTCTCTCTGCACAGTCGTTAAAAGGATGAACAAGCCGAAGGAACTCAATGAACATGGTTGCCTCGAATGGGTGGGCGGGGGCCGGGACAGTGGGAAAAAGGATGGGGGCAACGCTGCGTTTTATATACCCTGGTGTATCATTTTTATTTGTGAACCATGTCAGTTACTACCTACTCAACACAAAAGATAAGCTCCACGTTTGTAAAGTTGCATTTTAGTGGCAGTTTAGCACATGTCCGAGGACCGGAATCAGTCCATCCAGACTTGGACCCTCTTTTGTCTGGACTCTTGCCTGTCGCCTCCTGCGTGCGTCTTGTATTTGGTTTCTCTGGAGCTGTGCTGTCCGGTGTGGCGACCACTGGCCGCATCTGGCTTTTGAGCACTTGAAATGTGGCTCATCCAATTGAGACGCACTGTACCCGTGCCAGATGTCGGTGGCTTGGTGTGGGAGAAAAAGGCGGTCAGCCAATCTCATTAATAATTTTTAAAATACTGCCTGCATGTTGAATGTTTGGATTTGGGGGGTTCAAATATATTATTAGATTAATTTCATTTTTTTTCGGACCTTAAATGTGGCTACTAGGAAATTCAAAATTACATATGTGGCTTGGCTCCATGGCTCGCATTTTATTTCTTTGTACGGTCCTAATGTGGCCTTCTGTGCACACTTGGCATATCTGCCAGAATTACTTTATTTAAATAAAAAAAGCTAAACATGCTTTAAAAACTTCATTGATTTCTAGATGCCTATAGAGACGCTTTGCAATCATCTCTGAGATGCTTCCTTTCCAGGTTCCCCACCTCCCCGCACATATAAACACTGCTTCTCTTCACACTCCTGGACTAGAGGCTCCTTCGTAAATGTGAGCCTTTGAACACACTATCCCTTCTTCTTGCAATGCCCCTGAGCCTCTTTTTTGTTGCCTTAAAAATTCCTGGTCATTGGATAAGCCCGGGTCCTGTGAATGCTTCTTGGATGAAGCTTCCCTCCTTCCTCTGTTCTATTTTTTCGAAAATAGCATTTGGTGTATCTGTGTCTTCTCACACTTACCACCTAACACTGCCGTTCATCTTTTCAAGGGGATTGTTGCCCCTGTAGACTGTGAGCTGCTCAAAGGCAGCACCCATCCATCATTTTTGTATTGCCAGAACCTGCAGCCACCAGTACGTAAACTCTAGAAAGCCGCTAGGAAAATGAGGTTGGTTGTGTTTTGCTGAGAGCACACCGTGTCCCGTTTGCCTGGCTGGAACTTCTAGCTGCCTGGTCCGTATATTGAGGAAAGCCGGCTCAAACCCATAGGTCTCCCTTGGTATAGAATAGGCCTCTTTGGGATGTCCTGGCTTTAAACGGGCCAGTCTCCCTGCAGGCAGCCAGCAGGAGATGACAAACTGCGGAGGGATTACTGTGCCAAACCCGCAGCGAGTCCTGGTCTTCGGGGTTGCGTTCAGACTGGAAGCTGAGAAGTGTTCGGCTCAGTCAGAGCAGAAATCTCCAGGCTGGCCACCTGCCCGTACTTCCAGAAGGTAAACGCGGCAGGTGGTTGCCAGAAGGTGAACACATCAGTGGAGGCCGGCCAGCCAGCCGCAGAAGGCTGTGAGCTGGAGAAATGAAGTTCTCCACAGTCTCCCGGCTGGACTCCCACTTTGGTAACCATCTCCGTGGAAAGCATTCTTTCTAATCAAGATTCCCATTGTTCTTCTCTTCTGCTGTGGGGACTTAAACTTTAGCTTGAAAAAGAGAAGTAATAAACAGAATAGGTAGGATCTCTGGGCCTCAAAGAGTTTTAGAAGGAAAAGTTGGAATTTTGCAAGGACTTCTCTCGTTAACTAAGTAACTGAAGGAGTTCTCTTTAGACCCAGATATTGGAAGCTTCTTTTCATTGTTCAGGATCCATTTATTTCATATATAATGATTCGGATATTTTCACGAGGCAAATCTGCAGCTCTCATAATCAGTTAAATGAGGAGCTCTTCCTTTGGCAGAACCTTCGAGGGCCAGTAGTAGAGGAGAAAGCACCGTGTCTTCAAGGGGCTGGAAAACCCGGTCTGGGCCCAGGATTGCCATCACCTCGTGGTGTGAACATAGGCGAGTATGTCACCTGTCTCGGCTTCGTTTTTCAGTAAGATGAGGTTATAGGCACCAGGGTGGTGAGCATTTACAGAGGCAAGTGAACCCTGGTGCCTGGTCCGTAGTTGGTTTTGTGAGTAGGATTTATAGCTCCAATACAGTGTAGATTTTCCTTTGCGACTCTCTTGCTGTTCATTCACCGAGTGGGCATGTTGAAGGCAAAAGGGCAGCGTGTCCTTGCATCACTGTGACAGACTGTGGTGATTGCTGGACTGCATCTGTCCTTAATCCCTCCTCTCCAGAGCCTCCTCATCCTCTGGGGGAAGAAGGGAGCCAGTGGGGTAAGGAGTCAGGACAGACACGTGGTTTGGCAATGGACTTTGCTACTAGTTAGTCCCACGAGAATGTACCCTGAGCGAGAATGTACCCTAGCTCCTCGCTCGTGAGGCTCCTTGTTTGTAACGGTGAAGGTGTTGATCTTCTCCATCTCTGAGTTACTCTGATTCTGTCTCCATAAAGCAGCAGACCGTGAAGCACCAGAAGTTGCCCCCTGGTGGTTTGCATTGTGTTGTTTGTGAGGTAGCAGTTCACTGGGCCGGACTCTGCCCCGCAAGCAGTCCTAGGCTGGAAAAGCGCCCCCTTTCCTTCTGGGGTAATGCCGCAGGGTCAAGGTCTTCCTGGACTCGGTTCCCCACTGTCCACTCTCCCCTTCTCCCAGGATCCCCCGGCTGCATTTTTCACCAGAGATCCTTGCTTTTTTTTTTTTTTTTTTTCCCAGGGGTTGAGGTCTGTTCCTCATCATTCTTCTGATGAGAGAGAATAATCATTTTTAAGAGGGAGATGATCAGCATACTTTTTTTTTAAAGCAACAGTTGTGCTTAGTAAACTTTTTAATGAACATTGGGCTTTCGGTCAGCTGAAGTCTGTGTGGCCGGTCCTCTTCCCCTGGTTTGCTCTCCTTCCTTTTTGCTCTTGTGTGAGACAGATGAGCACAGACTTTGTCTGCCGAGTGAACAGATAATTCGAGCTGGCAGTAATCAGGGTTGGGGGCTAATTGTCATTAAAGGGTCATTTCATTGCTGGCCATAATTGATCTTGTCTTAAACCCTGTATTGGACTTCTTTTGTGACATGATTATAAAAGGAAAAAAATGCTTTTGGCAATACACTTGTGCAAACAGGCTTCCTATATTCAGTTGTTTTTCAAACCAACTTTATACATTTAAATGTCTTTATTAATGTCGTGAGTTGCCTGCTTTATGTTACATGTTCAAAATTAAAGAAAATTGAAACAGTTCATCATTGACAGGAATGTTACAAAATCAGCATCTGGTTTGAATAATGAAGTTTTTGGCCCAAGTTTTTTGCTTCATTGAATGAAGCTCATAAAACTGCCCTCGGTAGTTATGTCAGTAACTTCTCCTTCCCTAACTTGTGGTTCCTTTCCGTTGCCAATCTGCAGGCCACTGAGTTTTTCTTCAGAGAGTTCTTTCCTAGTGGTACATGTTTTATGTAACTCTCAGAGAGCCACCCTTCTGTCACCGGCAGAGCAGGGATGATGACACCCCATGATCACAAAATGATAGTTTTGGGAAGTTTCCAGTATCTTCTCCACCAGTCAAGCTTTTGGAATAAGAGCGAAGTGGGGTGGGGGGGAAGAGCTCTAGAGTGGGAACGATCGAAAATTAGATGTTGGGATAGCACCACAGTAGCCCCGCGATTCCAGTTCAGGTGTATAGGCAGCTGTTGCCAAGGTGTGTTTTTGCCTTGAACTTGGAGGCTTGCAGAAATGTAGTTGCACCCGGGTCATGATAATACTACCTGGACGGCACAAGGCCACGCCCAGTACTCCCGCTGGTAACATATGCATGTAATGCGCGCGCGCACACACCCCCCTCCTAGGAAGTCTCTGGAAGGTGAACATATACTTCCTTGCTACTAGGTTTTCTGATCCATATGTATTCATGCTCGTAGTATGTACAAGTTACTTTCAGATCCATCATTTGATTTGACTTTCAGAAAACCACTTGAAGATGGATATGGTAGACTCTGTTACCCCTCTTTTACTAATGAGAAACCTCCTCCAAGAAGTACTGTGACTTTCTCAGAGCCATACAGGTGTCCTGTGGTAGGAAGGAGTGACATTTTTATAAAGGTCTGTTTTTATATTTTATCACAAATCCTGTATTGCATGTTCTACTTCAATAAAAAGCTCACTGAATGAATGAAAGAATGAATGAACAAATGAAGAAACAAGCAAATAAAAACAAAATCATAATGGATGAAACAAAACCCTAATGGGAAATATCTTCAATAGCCAGTAAAACGGAGTGTTTTCTGTTTGTTATCTCTTGGCTGCTAATCAGGTCTAGCATAGATTCGTCGAAATTCTGAATTTCATCAAAACAGCATCACTCAGCTGTTGCTGAGATTGACTATCAGTTTCCTACTTTCTTCCAGCGGATGTACTTGTCTGCTGCAGTTTGGCCTCCAAAAGGCTGCAGACAAGAAAATCAGGGTGTTTGTCCATCTGTCTGGCAGATGTAAAGTATTCCCCTCACTCTGCTTTTTTAAAAAACATGTTACCACTTGTCTTTTCTACTGTGCTCTTCACAAGAATAAACAGAAAACAGAAACTTCTGGGTGGAATTGGAAGGTCCTGGCAGGCAAGGCTCGTGAGTCAGAGTGTAATTTTTGGTAACTGAGACATTGGGCAACTCCATGGCCAGGCATGTGGGCGTGTCACCAGATCTTAATCTTTCAGGCCGTTGGGGCAGAAAATACGCCCCTTTCCCACCTTAGTAACAGAACTCCACTTTCTTCCTCTGAGAATCCTAGAATCCTTACTCTCTTAATTTTTCTTTAAACTTTCTAATTATAATTCTTGGTAGTCAACTTTTCCCTTTTGATATTTTTAAAAAATCCTAACTCTTCGAGAGCCAAGAGATGCTTTCCTTTTTGCTAATTAGCATGTGCGATTGCAGGTGTTCCTTAAAAAAATCCCTAGTGTACGTTGCAATTTAACCTCTGCGCCTTCGTTCTAGGGCCTCTCCTGGTAATTCCTTGTTGGACCCTGCTCTTTTAACTTCACTCCTAGGCCATGTAAGATTCCAGGCCTCAAAAATCTGTCTCTCTTGGCTTAGGTGTTTCTCGCTTCACCTTTTGGCCCGGTTTGGCCTTCCACCAATGAGGCAGGGTGAGCACCCTCCATTCTAACCTATTACTTCTCATGGTGGATTCTTGAGCAGGGTTTGGCCGAGACAGGAGTGAGAAGTAGAAGTCATGATTCATGATTTAGCCACTGATTAACAGGGGCTGAGTCGCAGTTCAGCCCCTCACTCTCTGTGTTATCTCAGACAAGTTAGTTAAGTTAGACACCTCGGTTTCCTTGTGTGTAAAATGTGTTTAAGTAATACCTATTTCAGTGTTGCTGAGGATTGATTGAGATGGTATAATTGGAAGTGCTTTATGAGGTGTTCAGCATTACTGTTATTGCAGACGCTTTTTCATCGGCGGGGGGGTGATTGATACATTTAGATAGGGCATTTAGATGATTATCAGACAAACTGTGTAGGAAAGGTAGGACACCAGAGTTACCTGAATGAGGAAAGGAGTAAGCCATTCCTGATCAAGGTGCCTGATGGGAATATTAGATCAGCAGGTACCAAGTCAGGGGACAGTGGAGGAACAGAGAGAATTGGCAGGAAGAGGGAGGGCAAAGAACATGAGCTGCTGTGATTATCTTGAGAGATGAGCTTGGGCTTCAGTGGCCTCGCTTGCCACCAAAATGGATTGGAAGGAGCATCAAGAGGAGGCTCCTAGTTTGAAATGAGGGTGCTGGTGACTTTGGGGACTGAATGAATGGGGCATCGCTGGAAAAGTCAGCCTGAAGAGAGCTTGGGAAATCAATCCAACCAAGAAATGAATGGGGCCTGGGTACAACTGTGCCTCCCGGGAAAAAGCAATGCTGAGAGCATACTCCCTAGCACAGAGTAAGCGCTAAATAAATATAATGTTTATTGAATTAATAAATGGGTGCAGTAAAGATGATATAGAGAAGTAGTTACAGAATTGAGCTGTCACTCTCCACCTTCTGAAAAAGCTTGTCCCCTGAAGATGAGAGTCACCGCGTCCTGCCCCGGTGACCTCTGGAGCCCTGCAGGGCCTTGTTTCACCCTGCAGAGCACGTGGTTCAGGAAAGTGCGATACGTACGCGTGTGGTCTTATGTCTCTGTTTTTTCCTGAATTTGTGTCTCTCTGTTTTAATTTGTAGGCCAGTCTCAGTTTAACAAATCATCCCTATGAGGTTGTTTTAAGTCTATTTTGGGACCTGGAAAGAGCAGCTTCGTATGTGCTCTTTGACAATAAACTAAGCTGGTTATGTTATGTCCAATAACGGTAACCATGACTTTGTATGTTTTTTTCCTTTGAACTGCTATAAGAATGGCTTTTTATTCTGCTAATGTTGTAACCCATGAGGTCATCATGTCCATTTCCTCCTTTGCTTGTGCACCTTAGGTCGACCCCAGTTCACCTAATTCTGTGTCTTTTCTCTGCTGGTCTGCTGAGGTGATCTCTGGTTTAGACTGCAGCAGCGTCATTTCTGGCTTTTGGGGCCGGTTGAGACACTAGATCCCCTGTATCCCTGGCTGTGTTGTGCCGCAGATCACAAAACACGCCCAGTCGAGCGAGGTCTCATCAGCCTGCAGTGCGAAGTGCGTTGGTTACAGGTACCGGGAACATTCTGTGTCCCCTAAAGCACATTCCTTCACTCTAGGTCACTTGGCGCAAGGACAAAAATGATTCCTGCTCGTGTTCTCTGCAGGCGCCTTGGCTCAGCTGCTCTGTGGTTTAACCTCACCGTAGTACACAGGTGGTTTTTGAAATAAACAAAAACGCTTTCAAAGAATTGTAGAATTCTGCACAAGGCGAGAAACGCCTTAAGGTACTTCACTCAATAAGAACGGGAAACTTACTCTTGAGGGAGATTCGTGGGGTTGGTTGGTATTTGAGGGACAGTTGGAAAGCACATCTGTAAAACTGGGAGATCTAGGTGACAGATTAATTTTGATTTGATGTTTGTAGCTTGAGTCATTTGCAACTGTTTCAAGTGTAGATACTTCTGCTGTAGTTATAACTTTGTGGCCACTTTCCTTCCCCCTTTCTGAGATAAAGCAACTGGAATATAATTTGTATTTAAAAATTCCTAAACTGAAAATGTATCAGGAACTAAGGAAGTCCTATAACTTCTCAGGTTTCTCCAGCCCCAGTCTTGCACATCCCACCAGACCAGGGGCCGGTCTGTAAGATGCACATGTAAACGTGAACCTGTTTTTCCTAAGTCAGTGGAATTTTGTGTCTCTTGCTCATGTAGGGCACAGTATTTCCTAGAGGTATGAATGCTGTTCTGAGCCGAAGGCAGTATTTATGTGGCGCCTGTCAGAGGTATGCTTGGTATGAAAACCATAAGTGATTTGCCTCTCCGGTTTGTTTAAAAGTCTCAAGCATAGTGTTGTACCAACATAGCTTTTATTCTCTGAATCTCCTCTACAGGGAAAATGACCATGTGGTGAATGAAATAAATATACTGAACTTGAGCCTCATGGCAAGAAAGGCCTGTAATGCTCATTGGAAAGGTGATCCTCTGTTCCTCCTGCTTGGCAGGAGGCCTGGAGGTATAATGAGGTATTAACATGTGTCAGATCTGTGTCTCCCAAGAACCTGGGGTTGTCTCGTGACACTGGGGTGTTATTTATTGAAATGATGACCTGCTGAGATGGGCGCACTGATGCACGCGAAGCCAGGTGCGAGTCTCCATGAGAGGTTAGTGGGAGGAGTGGCTATTGGAACATTAACTGCAGATTTCCTGACTTGTGTGTGATGGAAATAATCAAACCCAGTGTGGTATCAACAGCAAGTGGGAAAAAAAAAATCATTGCTTTTTGAAAGAAAAAAAAAGGTCATGTCAGCAATAATAGGGTATTTCTATATCTGGAATCATTTGGTCTGGTATGGAGTCATTCATTTTCTCCAGTTTCACTGTAGTAAATAAATCATTTCATATGCTGAAGTAAACGGTAAGATACCATCCACAGTGAAGATTATCCTTGATACCTGCCGAAACCCCCCACATGTGCCTGGGTTAGTGGTTCCAGCCCCGTGGATCACGAGCTTGTCTGTGTGTCGTCCTTGAAAGAGTCTCCCATGCCATCCGACCCTGCTTGGGAACACGTGGTCACTCCTGGGAGAGAGTCCAGATGCAAAATAACTTGGCTGTTTTAATGAAGATAAGGAAAGCCAAGATCGATGAGGATGAGATTTAGTATTCTCATCTAATTAGTCACAGACTGTGAAACAGGAAAGCTTTTTCCGTAGAAACTTGTGTAATTCTTTCTGATTGACTCTCTTCTTCCTCCCACTTCTTGGGTAATGCAGCTTCAACCTACCAACGTGAGCAGAACAAGTTGGACCTGGTATGTTCACCCACAAGCAAAATCTTACGATTAAGCTGATTAAGTTTTAAATCAGTCAGTTTTCTAACTTTGATGTCTGGGCCTTTAGTGGGATGTAATTGTATGAGTTGCTTCTTTCTAAAGAGGTCGGAGGGGGTGAGGAAGGAAATCCGCTTCTAGAATGAAAGGTTCTGCAACTAAAAGGTGTAAAGGTGAAGCTCAGCAGACTGGCCGGCTCTCGCCTCTGCCCAGCGTGTCCGTGGAGCTGGTATTGCTGCTGCGCTCAGGTGTCCCAGGAAGCAATTTCTTTCTTTTAATTTCCAAGATGCAGTTCTATCCACTTGAAAGCCCTTATGTGTTCTGCCCAATTAGATTAATTACCTTCCTCACCAGGATTCACAGTGCTTTGCGGTTTAGCCACAGTCACTAAATGTTAGTTCTGCAAGGGGAAGGTATTGCTATCGGCCTCTGCAGGGCTATGGCCTTGGGGGGGGGGCTCCTGGAGAGGAGTTTTCAGCAGTCACTCCAGCCAGGGTGGAATATGGGTTAGCAAATTTGTCTTCAAGCTGAGTTTTTTACTGACTGTGAGACGCCGTGCGTTTAGAAGAGGCTTCTAACTCTGTTTCCCTTCTTCGTGGTGCATCCAAAAGTAATTCTGGGTGTGTCGTAATAAAACACACCATTTTCTTTATCTCCCGGAGTTAATAGAGTATTTTGAATACTCTTAGCTTCCAGATGGAGATCAGTCAGTTGAACCCAGCCTTTTATCCATTGAGAGTTTATATGGAAACCCACCTTGGGTGAGGCATGGTTGTCTCATCAAGGCCGAGTGAAAGTCAAGGACAGGGTCCTCTCCCTCCACTGAGTGGAGGTTAAGGGGTTATTTCTGACACCCAGTGAAGGGAGATCAATAACTGTTAAGTGATTATACTCCCTCCTCCTTCCTGCTAGCCTTCCCAATTTGTGATTAAGATAATCATATGTAGGGTTAGATACTGAGTGGTTCTATGAACCTAATTCTTTCCACAATCCTAGCGCTGTGGAAATTCTCAGTTACCAGTCTTTTTGCTGAAGTAGATAAGTAAAAGGGAGGTGAGGAATCGTCGTTCAAGAATGACTCATTCAGGCCATATCTAGCAGGACCGGGACACATCTTCAATATAATTACAATGACAATAGCACTACCCACATAGTTATCTAAGTGTAAAATTATTTAGTAGTTACTTTCACATTCTGTATTTCCTGTGTGCTTTTTATAAATCTGAGAGAAGTAAGGGCAGGTACCATTTAATCTTATTTATTTGCTCAATAAATATTCATTCAGTGTCTGCGATGTGCTAGGCCCTGTTCCAGGTACTAGGTCGGGAACAAAAGAATAAGAAGTCCCTGCTTTTGTGGAACTTACATTAACTCTGGGGAAACTGATCATAAATAAAGGAAGTGAGTGAAATACAAGTTACGTTGGATAGTGAAGCTGCTGTGGGAAACAGTAAGGACAGGGGATGGGGGGTGTGTGGTGTGGGTTATCATACATACATTATCACACGTACCTAATAGTGTGGTTGGGGAATCGCCTTGGTGAAAAGATGTTTGAGTTATGAGCTGAAGGAGGTGCGAAGGTGACTCTCTGGGAAAACAGTATTTCAGGTTGAGGGAACAGCCAGTACAGGAGCCCTGAGGCAGGAAGCTACCTAGTGTGTTTGCAGAACTGCAGGGAGGCCAGTGGGGCTGGAGTGATGAAGAAGGGGCTGGTGGGAGATGAGGTAGGGGTGTCCCCATGTAGGCCAGTGCAAGGATGTTGGCATTTAATCTGTGGGAGAAGGAGAGCCATTGAGGGGTTTGAGCAGAAGAGTGACATGATAGATGGACACTTTGTGGTTACCACTGGCTGCTGTGTTCAGAGTGGCCTGGAGGGTGCAAGGGTGGAGGGGAGACAGATTTGGGGGCTGTTGCAATAATCCAGGATGGACATGATGGTGGTCCTGGGCCAAGGGGGTAGCTGTGAAGGTGGTGTGAAGTGATAGGGCTCTGGGTACAGTTTGGAGCCCAGTAAGGTCAACCCGTTTGGGTTGAAGGCATGAGGGAAAGATAGAAGACTAGGATAACTCCAAATTTTTGACCTGAGAGTCTAGAAAGATCTGGTAATTATTAACTCTGGTGAGGGTAGCTGGAAGGAGCAGGTTTTTGAGGGGTGGAGGGAGACCATGATCTTATTTTGGGCCACATGAAGTTTGAATCGTCTCTTAGACCTCCAAGTGATTAGGTCCAGTGGGCAGTTTTTGATATTCCAGTCTGGAATTGAGGGGAAACGCCATAACTGAACATGGACATTTAGGAAGAGTTGGGGCGTGGGTGGAATTCATGCCATAGGCTGGATGCCATCTCCTCGGAGGTGAGAATGGATAGAATGGAGAGGAGGTCAAGGCTTGGTCCTGGGCCCTGGGAAGATAGGAAGCTGAGAGAGGTAGGGGAACCAGTGAAGGAGACTGTGACAGGGAAGGAGCTGCTGCAGGAGGGATGTGAGCTGGAAGCCAAGTTCAAGTGTTCCAGGAAGGAGGGCCCGATGGTCCCTGTTGGTGTTGCTGCAGGTCAACACTGAGTCTGTCAATCAGTCATAAATTGAGGCCTGCAACGATGACTCACCAAGGGCTGGGATGGGAGACTATCTGGACTAGGGCTCAATGTCAAGTTCATGGTCTTTCTGCCAAGAGAGTCCTTGGTTGTACCTGACCTTTGTGTGCCATTTTATGTTGTCACGTGCTTCTCACATTGGACTCTTAACTGCACTAATTTTACCATTTCAGCAGCAGTGTGTCATGCTTTGGTTTCTAAGTGTGTATGAATATTTTGTTCTCCCATGTGTTTTATGTAACTATGTTATATATGTTCATTGTAGAAAAATAGAAAAAACAGATAAGCAAAAGGAAAAACAGTTAAAATCATTAATAATAATTGTACATCTCAGACATGACCATGCTCTCATATTGTTATATGTCTTAGACTTTTTTCCAGCCATATAAGTGGACATACATATTATCAAAAGATGATTCTGTACTGATTATATTAACTTTTCAAATCAATATGTCATGAGTGCCCATCCTGGTATGCATATTGTTTTATATCTTTAAAAAATAGTGCGTGTATATCTACAGCATTGTTTGCCAAGGTCATGGTGATAAGAAACAATCTAGGGATCGCCTATGGGAATTAACCCAGAAATAGGAGAGTGGTGGGAAAATTTGTCTTCACTGAGCCCTACCATGCCGCCAGGCATTCTATATGCAAAGTGTAATTTCCTTCTCACAACAGTCCTGTGAGGTAGGCACTGTGATGATCTGGGGGTCACTGAGACCCCAAGACAGACACTTACTTGCTCATGGTTACAATGCAGCGCAGGTTGGAGCTGGGCCACAGCGTTCTCCACTGTCCACCTCTTCGCTCTCACTGTATTTTCACGTTGGACCCCATACGAAGCTGTCCCATTAGCTGCCCGCCTGCCCATCGCCTTCTTGGGTGAGCTGGGCAGGCGGGATGGGGAAGGGAGCACATGCTGGAAGCAGCATCATTGTCACCCCCCTTCAGCCCCCACCATCACTGAGCCATGATTCATGAATTGCCAGTTATTCATCTGTGGTTCCTAAGACAACACTGAGAAAATCAGAGTCCCTTGAGGTTTACCCGGTTAAAAACCAAAAGCTCTCCATCTAAAAGGGTCCCTAGTGATACTGATTCTCTTTGGACTTAAAAAAAAAAAAAAAAGCACTATTTCAGTCCATTGGTTAAATATGCATTTGTGTTTTTACAGGCTCCCCAGTGCACCAGGCACACATTCTGAGTGGGCTTAAACCTTAACTATGTCTGTACCTTTTGTGATTCCTTTCAGCCCCTCCTGTGCACTTTCGGTTTGTTAGCTGTTCTTATGGTGGAGTAAACATTGTATGTAACGTGTAACATATGTGAATGTGTAACGTACAGTACGTAGCATGTGCTCTACCGGTGTGTCTGATAGATACACCGAATACGTGGGGCAGAGCAACAGGGAAGACGTGGACGAGCTGCAGCGGCAGACACATCAGACTGCGCTGGAAACCACCGCTGCGGTGCTGGCTGCGGCGTTCATGTGGGGCGGTGACAACGAAACGGGGGCTCCCGTGTTTTCCCAGCGCCCCTGTTCACTGCAAAGTTGAGGGAGTCGGTTTCCTGCTTCATTCAGTCACTAAACATCAGGCCTCGAAGAAACGCTGAAGATGCGAAATTCCATGCAGGCCGTTTCAGTACTAGTCTCTGTTTAGGTGCTCAGCTTACATAATCTCCACGTCAGATCCAGTAAAAGCTTTTCTCTTTACCTAAACGTAGGTAAATGCTTCCTGAAGGAAGCATTTGGTTCATTCGTTCCGGTTTCTCACCCAACACAGAACACGGCGCTTCCACGCGAGCCCACAACCTGCTTCGCGGTGGTCCTGCAATTACATTCCACAGACGCGGCCCAGATACTCTCCGATTCCTCTCTGCCAAGCGGACCTTAGCTTCCCAGAATGTTGTCAGGACATTTAAAAGCAGTGTCTGTTGGTGACCATCTTGCGATTCTGTTTTCTTTTCCGTTCTCATGCTCCCTTCAGTGGTGAGTTAAGTTAAACTGAACTCCTTCCGGTCATGCTGCTCACTGAACCTAACTGCTGTTTCTAGAATACAGGACAAGTAAATTAAAGTACACCGTGGAGTCCTCCTTAGCATTCCGGTGTCCTCTGACACCTCACTTCCGGCCTCCAGAGGCACCCATTCCCCCTCATAAGCAGGAAGCCTCCTCGCTCAACGATAAGAATTGTGTGTTGTTAGTCGTGTGTACACAAGGTCTGCCCAAACAGTCCGTAGTTTCGGAAAGAAAAGATTTTTTATATAGATGTACCGTGGTTCAGTCTACAGAGGTTTTAGGCCAACCCAGAGACCCTAATCTAAAACCCAGAGCTCGGGTCAGGGTTGTGGCTTGTTAAAACGCTCTTACATTCTGCTTTACAAACCTTGGCTTAGAGTGTATTTTGGACTTGATTTATGAACAGAAGTATGACTCTCATTTACTGGAGCTGATGAGCCTCTCCACTCAGCCTCTCTTCACCCCTTGCTCTTTCTCCCTTTTAATAAATTGGGAGGATGGAACACACTGTCCATTTCTCTTCTGTCCAACATTGGACTTCAGATTAATAGAATAAAGCAAGCATCTTTCAAAAATTTGACTTTAAGTGCTTGGATGTATATCAGCAGGACTATTAAAAAGAACAGGATGTTTAGTGCGCCTGTCCTCCCTCGGCGAGCACAGAAACTTCTGGCTGTCCCCGGTACTGAGCCGGCCAAGTCCAGCTCTCACACCGAAATCTCGGAGACTAATGCTGCAGTCTCTGGGTGGGAAAGTGAAGACCCCCTTCTTGTTAGTAATTTCTGTTTTCATCACTGGGCAGCTTTTGAAAATATGTTAAAAAGCTCTTTCATCTTGCATACTCCCTCTACCCCATTTTGGTTAGATTCCAAAGCTTAGGAGATTTAACCTTCTTTAACTGGAATTTATTAGCTGCAAAAAATGCTTTTTGGTCTTGCTGGAGGTTGTGACTAGACAGTGAAAATTTCACAGATTTTTTCTTGGTCAGAATACGATAAGAAAACAAGACCCCAAATTCTTCAGTATTGAAATTTGGGGGTGGGGGTATTTTGGCTGACTATAGGATATAAGATAATGGACACTTGACCAAAGTAAGCTATCTTTTTTGAAGAGGTAAATTTCAGTTCCATTAATGCAAATAATCCCCAGATTATTCTTCAGTCACATTGGCTAAGATGTCAGCAGTAACGAAGAGTCTTTGGGAAAATGGGTCCGCAGCCCTGAGTCCTGGTGCTAACTTAGCCCTGAGGCTTATTAGGAAAAGTTGGAGAAACTCCTGGCTGCCTACAGTGGTGGGAGATGGGGGTGAGAGGGTGGGGGAGGTCGAAAGAGGGGGAGGAGGAAGGAAGGGAGGACATTTAGTTAAGAACGGTTAGCTTTGATATGTGAGTGCTTTCAGAAGAGAAACGTGGGCAGCATTAGCGGCCTTTCCTCCATGGATCTTCTGGATGCACTGGGGACAAATAACCAGTGTCGTCCTGGGAGTTTCCTGATGAGCAGATGAAGAATTGTACATGGGATGCTTAGCACAGCGCCTGACATGTTGCGAATGTCCGGTAAGTGTTAGCTGCTGCCATTATCATCATCATTTTTAAGCATCCGTTCCTGTCGAAAGCTGACTTGTGAGCCCCCACCTTCACTTATTCCCAGTGGGATGCACCACGAGGCATCCCTGCATTCAGAGGAACTGGAATCTAGGGATGCTGTAGGTACAGGGACTCTGAAATAAGAAGGGAACTGTTTCATTACAGAATGGAATTTGCATTGTATTAGAGAAGTTGTGGTTAGTGGGAACTGTTTACTAATGTCATTTGGTAGTTATGGAGCACCTTTTATGACCCAGACAGCCACTTGGCTAGGGGCTAAGTACATAAAACTAAAAAAGACAAATATAGTCTCTGCATTCGGGGAGTTTATATTGTCCGGAGGCTTGAAATGAGTAAAGAGGCAGTTGCAATTGCTAAATAATTACAGGGTACAGTGTTCTCTTTGGTGGCTACTGCGGGCATTTAATCCAGACGTGGGGGGGTCAGGGAAAGCTTGCTGGAGGGCCTGAAAGAGAAAACGGGTGAGGAGGAGAGCAGCGGAGGGGCAGGATGAGCATTGGTCTATAGCAGAGAGAGCATGGTGCAGTAGAGGAGCTGAAAGGACCTCATAGTGGCTGGAGTGCAAGGTCAGGAGTGGTGGGTGGGGGTGGAGGGAGGGAAGGAGCCCGCAAGCCTCAGTAAGAAGAGAAACAGTTGTAAGCAAGGGAGCAACAGGATTAGGTTTGCATTTCAGAAAGATCACTCGGGCCGCCCCCTGGAGGCTGGATTGGCAGGAGGCAAACTGGAGACAGGCCGTTAGGCGGGGGTTTGAGCAGTGCGGGTGAGGGGTGATGAGCATAACACAAGGGCATCATCTACCTTCCAGAGCACTTGCTGCACCAGGAGCTGCTCTCAGCGACTTATCTATATTAATTCATTTGATCCCCCAAATCACCTTTGGAGGTGTGTACTATTAATATATATAATATATTATTTTATTCCATTGCACAGATGAGAGCCTGAGGGCTAGGAACTTGCCCAGTCACATCATTGTAAATGGCAGGGGCGGGGCTTGAACCAGCCAGACTGTTCTTGACCATCATGCATAAGTGATTGGATTCAAGATGCGTTTGGGAGTTTAAAATGGATAGGACTCGATGATCTGGACTTGAGGATTGGTGATGAGCCCAAGAGATGCCTAGTTCCTGGCCTGGGCATCCATGTGGATGGCAGTGATGTTGACTGAACTGGGGGATACCTAATGGGAGGCAAACATGTGATTGGAGGTGATGAGATGGGTTTGGACATTCTTGATTAGTACTATTCCAGTAGAATCCAAGGTGGGCTATAGATTTCCACATCATCGTCACATAGGTGGCAGCTGACACTCCAGGCCTGGATAAGCTTGCCCGAAGGAAGGGTCCACAGTCTTAGAAGAGCAGAGGACCTGGAAGAGAGTAAAACCAACATCTGAAAAGTGGGAAGAAGACCCCAAAGGAGACTGGGGAAGAGTGGTGGAGAGCTGGCAGGCAGAGCGGAGAGCAGGTGCACAGGAGGGAATGGGCATTCAGGAAGGGTTGGCAGGCACTTTGCCAGAGTTTAGAAAGATTAGGGGAATCCACCAGATTTAGCAAAACCTCATGAGGTCATTTGGTGACTTCAGCTGGAGCCAGCTCAGTGGGCTAGGGAGTCTGAAGTTGGGAGTGCAGGGGGTGTGGGAAGGCCTGGGACGCAGCTGTGGAGACCAGGCTTCCAGAATCAGGGCTGGGAAGTAGAGAGTTGGAGAACGTTTTCCTTTGTTTATGTAAAGACGAGTAAGTTAGGTAGGTTTAAATACTTACAGGGAAAGATGCTGATGGGGCTTTAGGTCCCTGAGGTAGAAGGGAACAAGAATCTAAAGGACGTCATGGTAGGGAAGGAGAAAGGCAGGGTGTCGATGCTGGAACTTTGAGTGTGGGGTTGAATTGCTGAGCAGCTTGTTGCTGATGGCTTATCCTTTACGGTGGTAGGAAGCAAAGTTGTTTGCCGAAAGTGAAGAGAGGTATTGTGGTCAGATTATTGGGAGTGCGAGAGATTGCTAATGCCTTCTGCCTGGATGGGGAAGAAGAGCCGACCAGGAAGACGTGGAGGGATGTGGGCAGCCTCATTAGGAGGAGAGCCACCTGGTGCATCTGTGGTCCCAGCTCGTTTTAGTGTGCCTCCTGTATTGCACGTCACAGATGTTGCATTTTTTTTTTAACAAATTGAAAGCAAGGGCTTCTAGTAGCAGAAAGATCATAGCAACATTCTCTTTATTGTTGTGGTCTGGAGTGAACCACTTGCTTGTAGTTCATACTAAGGTAGAGTTGTTTGATCTGTTAACCCTTTGAAACCCCACGATTCTCACTGGCCAGTAAGATACTGTTGAACTTTACTTTCTATAATTTGTATTATTAAAATTACAACAAACAGAAAAGTCCAGATTTATTGAAAATGCATTTTAGAACAACCGGCCCTCCCCTGGAGGTTCTTAAACATACCCATAAGAAACCTTGCCTGCCATCCCCTGCGCAGAATCTGAGCAGTGGAGTGTCCATAGGACAGAGGAAGAGTTTTAGGGGGGGACCTGGTGCCCACCTGGAGAAACAAGTGCAGGTATGGGTAGGACTGTCTGCCTGTGTGTAGCTTCCTGTTTATGCAAGTTCCCACCCCCTCCCTATAGCTGATACCATGTCAAGGGTTAAAAAGAAAAAAAAGGTGTCGCTGGCCCAGCTTATCTCCTCACTCCAGGTTAGCACCAGTCCTACCTCTTTGGGCTGTTCTCCGCTCCGCCCTCTGCCTTTCCTCAGGACCTCTGTGGGGTAAGTTGGGACGCACTGGCTCGCCTTGACCCTGGCTTGCACTTAAAAGTGCTATCTGCAGGCCCCTTCCTGGTGGTCTGCCACCAGCGCCCTCTCTCCAGGATGGAATCGTAAGCTCAGAATCTCATAGCTCTGCTGGTCTGACCTGCCTCTCTCTCCAGCCCCAGGGGACGCCAGCAGGGACCCGCACCAGCTGTGATTCTGACAGGCGTCTCTTAACTAAAGCCTTTCACAACTCGTTTGCTCAGAAAACCCACGTTTTTACTTAAGTGGCGGTAAAAAAAAATTAATGGTTTTTCATGGCCTGTGCATCGTGGGCAAAGGCAATAACAAGGAAAATTCGTCTTCGTATTTGGCAAATGAAAATACAGCATAAGTAAATAGATATACTGTTTCATTTAAAAAAGAAAATAAAAATACTGGTTGTGACCTGCTAACTTGATTGGCCCAGTATTTGAAAAAGAAAAAAATGACTTACCCTTGGTTATTAACCTCAACGTTAAATGACACAATAAAAATGTTGTGTTTTTAGATACAAGAGGATTAAAAGTAGAAGAAAGCCCAGTCACCATTCCCACTCCTGTAAAACCTAGGTTTGCTGGCACTTTCTGATTCATCCGCGTCCCATGTGTACTGGTGTCACGACTGCTGCCACCCTCGAAGGCTGCACTTATCTGGGGATAGTTGTGCAACAGTGCAGGGAGCACAGGGCTGGCCTCGGGGGAGCTGGGCGCAAGTCCCTGCTGGTCCCCAAATGAGTCGGGTGGCCTTGGACAAGAGAACTTCACGTCTGTGTTCCACGTTCTTCCTGTGACGTGCAGTGCTTGGACTACGTGTTCGGTTTATATATTTTTAGCTCTAAAATTGCTTAACTTTTAGCTCAGGGACTTCAGAACAAAATGTCTAGACACCCAATGCTGCTCAAATATGTTTTCTTCAAATCTGAAAGAACTGGTGTATATGTTCTTTCCCACAGTTTTTTCTGGCTAAAGATTCAAATTTCACATTCAACTCTCAGAAGTAAGCAGCAGGAAAATTTATTGTTCTTCTCTGACAATGCGATTTCGTTTTGTCGTCAAGTGCCCAAGCTGCTTTGGGAATTGACAGAATTCCATTCTGTGTAAGTTTCACCTCTGGCTGCCAGCACATGGTTGCGTTTCACTGGTAAGTCGCTAGTGACAAGCGGGAAGGTTCGGGGTTCACCCCAGCTCCGTTCAGTGCTGGGGGCTGCCTTCATTCCCAGTGCTTTGTAACGTGGAGCTGGCGAGACAGCTTTAGGGGGCCTGCCTTCCCCAGACGCAGGACACTGTTTCCGAGCAGCACTCTGTAGGACATTGTGCTCCAGGCACCCAGCCCCGGTCCACCTGCTCAGCTGTATGGTTCTGGGCTTCCGTCGTAAAAGCTCACAAAGATTTCTTACCTTCAAAACGCATATTGCCCTTTGGATCACTAACATCAGCCACCTGGAGGCCTCCTGTGTATTTGGTTAGTATCCTTGGATATTTGTTTGCTATTGTTATTAAGTTTTTGCACGTGAGTGTATATGGGCACCCTCAGCCACACTGAAAGGTGCTGCCCCTTAGTGAGCCACTCGGGTGCTGCGCAGTGAGAGCGTCTGGCATTGACACGTGCACACAGGAACGGACCGGGTGCTGCTGGTTGGAAGCCGGACCCCACACCTGCCCGTCACTGCAAGTGGAACAAGAACTTGACCTACGTGAGTGGGCCAGTGATACCATGTTTGTTTACCGGAAAGGTGACATTGCGATTGCAGTCACCACCGTATGTGTTTTATGGTGGTCTGCCCAGCATGCTTATTTCTGCCTCCTTTCAGGCACGTAGGAGGAGCACACTTCTCCGCCCCTTGCCTGGGTTTGGCTTACGTGGTTGGTTGGATCAAGTTGGTGGGTCAGTATGACTGGTTCTCGCCAGTGAGTTCCGAGTAGGAGATGCTGTGGCACCTGTGGGCTGGAGCACGCGATTGCTCAGGTGAAGTCTGAGGTTCTCAGGGGTCCTCTTGTCCCTGTGGAGTGGTGATTGGCAGCTCTAAATGAACAAGTAGTGTGGGCCAGAAATTAGTCTCGTGAATTTGAGGGTTGTTTGCTTCCTCAGAAAACTTAGCCTGATTATACATTAATTTTTTTCTACTCCGAGATTGTAACGCGCATTGTGTTATGTGACACAGCAAGGTAGTTAAGAGCCCAAGCTTGGAACCAGAATTCCATACTAGTTTCCATAGGTTCGATTCCATGCTAGTTGTGTAAATGTGGGCAAAGTGTTAACCTTTGTGTACCTGTTTCCTCATGTGTAAAACTGGGACTTTGGTAATAGTGCCTATGTCACGGGATGGTTATGAGGAGTTAATGTGTTCGTATTTGTAAAGGGGCGGGGCCTGTGGTTAGGTGTTCGATGAGTAAAATAAATACATGTCCCTAAGAGCTGCACGGAGGAAGGTTCAAGCTCTCAGACATGGTCTGTCAGGCGGGCCATGGATGCCCTGGATGCTCTGAGCCTTTGGCAGCTGGGGAGCCTGGAGCCCTCACACCTGTGCAGAAGCACAGAGAGCCCTGGACTTAGTTCAGGAAGTGGCGGTGTGGCCACGGGAAGTTGTGGAGTTTCTAAGATTTACTTCCTCACGGCTGTTGTCCCACTTTCTGTGCGGGAGACCTCTCTGACTCCCAGGCAATGAATGGGCTGCTCCTGCGCTCCCAGGCCCTCCACCCTCTCCTTTGCACGTAGGTACCTGGAATCGCACCTCCTTTGGGAGGCATTCCTGTTCAAATTTTAGAGGACTGTGATTTCCTCTCTCCCCAGGCTTTTAAATGACATTCAACTCACAACCCCCACGCCCCCCCCCCTTTTTTTTGGTCACAGGACAGAACACAGCTAAGCTCACTGAAATTAATGTTGTTTGTTCTATTGTGCCAAGGTGTTACTTCATCTATTTTAGGAAACAAGCTTTGAGGTGAGGATTTGGTTTATACAGAGTTTAGTAAAAGGCTCTGTGGAATGAGACACACCCAATAAATGCTTTAGACTTTTGAATGATGCTATAATAATTTTAATGGAGGCTGATGTGTGTGTATTTAAACAAATGGCGTGTCTTCAGCTGCATTCTAGCAAATAAGTAACTTCTAAATTTAAAAAATATATTTAGAAAACATTTTGTAAAATACAGTAACGTGCAGTTACATTGAGAAGCTGAATTACACAGAGGCTCAAGCGCAATAGTGAAGCCAAGATTTAATTTTTTTAAACTATATTTGCTTGTTTTCTGAAAAGTTGGTTGGCATGGCAGGAGTTAGGTGGTAAAGGGGGTATTTAAAGGCATTATTGTGAATTTAATGCATATTTTTAAAAGAGTTAAAAAACCCTTTCTATTAGGTTAGCAGATGTGATTTGGCGGAGCCCCCACACGTGTGCCCTTTTCATTAGGAATGTGTACTTGATGTGGTGCAGATGGTATTTAAGCCACTTAGTAATATTTTCCACAACCTGTTTTTAGTAATTAGGCTTGAATATGCTGGTTCAAAATACTGAAACTGCCTTTTCCCAACTTTGTAAACCAAGGAACTTGAAATGTGGCCAGTGTACCAGCAGAGGGCAGTGTAAGCCAGTGTTTTATTCACAGTCCGCCTCCCACTGCTGTTTCTAAATGTTCTTAGTTTAGAGATGTGATTTGAGAATTTAAAAATATATATTTATATTTGATAACATATTTTACAATCCTTTTGTTGACTGTCCTCTGGTAGGAAAATAACTTGTCCAGAACAGATTTGAGCTGCAATTGCATTTTATGAACTTAATTTTCTCTTGATTCCTTCATCAACCAGTATCCACGACTGTGTGAGAAGAACAGTCCTTCCAATATGTCATTTTACTAATGCATTTAAAAGATGTGGTATTTAATTTGATGAGATATGTTTTTCCTCAGCTCAGTTAGTGAATGCTAACGTTTTCCACGTTTGTGTTTATAAGGGGTTTCCATTCTTTTTATAAGGGGGTAAGGCAAAGGTCATTGCTGAGTTATGTGGTCCAGTCAGGTGTCCGTGGCCTTCCGAGAGTGACACCAAGGGTTGCCTCCTGCTATATTCTGTTGTGTTATATTCTATTTTGCTTCATAACAGAACACTGCTGCTTTTGCACATGAAGGTTTCCTCCCACAGAACCTCTGGGCGCACCCGACTCGGTGGCTGTCTCACTCCCTGCTGTTCTTTTCCCTCCAACTCCGAGAGCACAGTTCCGGCCTCCCCTTGTCCCTTTACAGCAGCTTCTCAGTAAGTTCTGCTCCCCCCCTCCTCTTTTAGCACCTCGCATCCCACACCATCCTCCCTCGGCTCTGGACCCCAAATCCATGAGTTGAAGCCCTAACCCCCAATGTGACTGTGTTTGGAGCTAGGGCTCGTGAGGAGGTGACAGAAGTTAGTGAGCTCGTAGGTTGGGTCCCGAGTCCAATAGGGTTGATGGCCTTACAAGGAAAGGAAGAGACACCAGAGCTCCCTCTGCCATGTGAGGGCACAAGGAGAAGGTGGCCGTCCGCACGCCTCACTAGGACCCGAACCGGCTGGCACCTTGATCTAAGACTTCTAGCCTCCAGTGCTGTGAGAAAATGTATTTCTGTTTAGACCACACAGCTATAGTATTTTGTTATGGCAGCAGGAGCTGACGATAACAGCCTGTTAGTATGTTTTGGGGACCCCGGGGCCAGAGAAGGGGACCATCATGGTGAGCCTGTCGGAAGGTAGCAGAGGCCCGGCTGGGAGGACAGGGAGGCGAGGACTGGCAGAAGGCAGGGGACTGCCTGAGGTGGGCGTGCGGCCTAGGAGCTGGGGAAGAGTGAGCGCATGCCTAAAATGACAGGTGCGTTTGGTGGAGAGTGAGGAGGTGGACTTGGATGGAAATGGAAAACGTGAGTGAGGATGGATTGGGTGAAGCCCTGAAAACTAGCCCAAGTGGTTTGGCCTCGATGCTGCAGGGAGCTTCCGAATGGGGAACCAGCGGAGGGATGTCCGGGGTGAGCCACCGCGCAGATGAGGACTGGGCACATCTCTGGGTGCCAGGGCTGGTTTTTTGTTTTGATGCGGCTGTTTCTCTCCTATGGGAACTTAAGGTATATCTCTGGCATTTATTCTGTTCTGCCTTACTAAGGTGCTTTGATGGGAAGGTTGAGGGCAGTGGAAGCAAGGGCATCGTTGAAAGACTGCGAGGAGGAACATGAAGAAAGTGGGGAGGAGCCGGTGTTCCTATTTGGAAGGAGAGGCTTTGGTCAGCTCGCCACTCTTCCCTTCTTCCGGAAATTTCCAAGTGCTCCGTGCCTGATGGTCCATTCTTTCCTCATGGCATTCCTGTAAGGAAGGTGGCTGCTCTTCAGCAGATGGTAATCTAGAAATAGAGTTTTCTAACATGTGTAGGGTTGCAAACCAGTTTAAGTTCTTAGGACATAAACCCAGGCCAGTCTGAGCCTCAGGCCTTTCAAGCTGCGCAGTGGTGGCTTTATAGAAAACGACAGAGCAGGCAGCCCCAGGGGACAGGCCTGGAGAGAGTGTGACCTCCAACGTTTGGTGAGCTGCTGGCCCTTCAGGTTCTGCCCCACCCCTTGCCAGCTGTGGAACCTTGAAGCTGACAAATGTTGCCTTTATTCTGGGCGAACACTTGGGATCTGTGTTCATGGGGAAAGGGAGGGTGGGTATTGGGTAGGCAGGCAGCTGCTTGTTTTTAGATTCTTTCTTGTTTGAGAAAACCCCACAAATGTCTATTGGCACAAAGCTCATAGAACTTCAACTTCTATTTCAGAGGATTACCTTGCTGATTTTGGTATGTTTCATAGTCTTACCACGTTTTGGACGTTTGCACTTTTTCCAGCCTCTGAGACATGGGGATATTTATCACCGTCTGACATGATCTTATTTATGTGTTTACATGTTTGTCTCCTGCTGTCACTGCACAAGAATTTAAGTTCCACCAGAGCTGGGACCTTGGTCTGGCTCTCCGCACGTATGGTGTGCTTGTGATAAATGAGTGTATGGAGTAGTGAAGGGGAAGGAGCGAGTTTTACTAAACAATGAATTCATTCTCTCCCCACCTGCTTCAGCTGCCCACCCTTGGCTCTGTTGTCAGGGACACATTCTAAAAGGGGTCCGTGTTGGTGACTTGTTTGCAGGCATCACCACAGGGAGGCGCTGCAGCATCTAAAAAGAAGGGAGCCTCGCTTGTCAGTGGGGCTGTGCCCTGGATTCAGGCAAGTGAAGTGCAATGTTGTCCCTGAGCTCCTTCACTTCTCCCGGGAACGGGCTATGTCCTTCCAGCTTAACTTATCCGCAAAACCACCCGTGAGTCACTGCCTGCTTGGAATTTGGCCATGCGAGTGGTCACATACCAGGAGAAGTCCTTAGCCAACTGAAAAGATATCTGAGTGGTGACAGATCAAGAATCAGGGTTTTTTTTGGAGAATTAAGTTTGAAGTTATTCAGTTACTGCTTTCTCATTTGCAACACCACATTCACTGGTTTGCTACGTCATGGTGGGATCGGATGACGAAACATCACTGTCAAAGAATGGAAATGGAAAGAGGTGCCCCGGGTGTTCTTCTTCAGATGCACGTGGCCCCTGGGACTGGGACTGGGCACAACGCTGTGCAGAGATTCTTCCAGGTCCGTGTGCTGGTGAGGGGGCGAAAGTGACGTGAATTAACGTGGACTGTTTGCCTATGAATGGGCATTTCTAGATACGATTTGTAAAAACAGTGTCATGAGGCGGTTTAAGCAGTCCCCCCTTATACTTTTTTAACACTTTATGAACACAAAATACAACAGCAAACTTCACTCAAATTCTGTATTTTAACTAAGTGAGAGCTAAACTAAGGAGGTGTCATTTCTGAAAAGGAAATCTTTTCTTTTTTTCCTACTTTGGTAACAGTTAGTATGGCTGTCTGCTTCCTTTTCCCTAAAATGGGCTATTAGAATTTAGATTATTACTGCCAGATTACCAAAAAAAAACTAATTTGAAACTCATTAAAGTTAGTGGTTTAAATATTCCTTTCCATTGGGTGTCCTTCGTGTATCTGTTGATTACTTACACTTTTATGCACGTACATGGGGCCATATATTGCACCCTAAATATGCCCCCAATGAGAAGATAAAAAATGTCAGAGACTCCCAAGGTCTTAACTTCTTTTCACTGGAAGTTGGATGTTGCTATGTACCTGTGTTAATGTTACTGCTAAAATAATTTTACAATGTTTGGATCTATTTGGCTTGCCAAGGTGAAAACTTAAGTTCTTGAAGTTCTGTAAAGTAGGACCCTTTTAATTTAAAATAAGAGAATATTTTCCTGGCTGGGCCACACACACACACTGACTGTTCTGTTAGAGATACGGATGTTGAAGTATATTTCTGAATTTAAAAACCCAAAGGTAATAAACAAATTTTACATTAACCAGGTTTCCCTTGATCTTACTCAGTTCATATATATACACACATATATATATTTAAATTTACAATGAGATCTTCATTCAGGATTTATTTTTTCAGGTTAACATTAAGTTGATTTTAAGAGCATACAAGAAATTAAAACCTTATTGCCTTTTCTCTGAAAGTGGACTTAATGGGAGCAATACCTAAATAAAAAAATCTGAACTATTTTAAGAATGTTCTTGGTGGTGAAAATTGTTAATGGTAGCACATTTGGAGCAGGGGAAAATGCCTCATAAATACCTAGTTTCACAACTGTGGTTTTTAATAATTGTGAAAAATAACATGACTGTTAGAGGGGAATATTGAATATTCATGAAAATATAGAGTTCCATTTGAGACTTAATGAAAAATTGAAGTTTAGGATGATAGAACAAAGTACTCTCAAAATATGTGAAATAATAATAATGTTATTTCACCTGATAGAATAAAAAGTAATAATAATTCTAATTAATTTTTAAATAACACAGCTAAAACAAATAAAAAATTCATGGCATAGGAAGAAAGGATGGCTTGACCGGGAAAGGGAAGACTTGCAGGGGATGAAGGGGCATGGCTAGAAGTCAGGTAATGTGCCCCTGCTGGTGTGGCTCAGTGGGTTGAGTGCTGGCCTGTGAACGAAGGGGTCGCCAGTTTTATTCCAGGTTGGGGCACAAGCCTGGGTTGTGGGCCAGGTCCCCAGTAGGGGGCGCTCAAGAAGCAACTGCACATTGATGTTTCTCTCTCCCTCCCTTCCCTTCTCTAAAAATAAAGTCTTCAAAAAAAAGTCAGATAATGGCTTCAATCCATGTTCCAGCTCCTACTAGCCTGTGGCCTGGGGTAAGTTAAGCAGCTAAGGCTCATTTTCCTCTGATCTGAGATCATAGTACCTGTTTGGGAGGGTGTCAGGATGCTCAGATGATATCATTCAAATATAGAGATAGTTATTAGTCTTCATCTAGATAGAATAGAAAGTGTTTAAGTTAAGAATGCATTGTAACCCTGAAATAATCCCCTTTTGGCATGTAAATTGGCCTTGAATTTATATTAATAGTCACCTGGGGATTCTTATGCTTTGATTTGCTAATGTTTAAAGTTACTAAAAATACGATAAAGAATGGGCAAGTTAAGCAGTTGTAGAAAGATATTGGAGAAAACCCAATATTCAAATTGCTTTCTGACTGGACATCGAATCTTCGTTGAGCAGAGAGGTCTGCGTTCCGTCCTGGCGAAGAAGATGATGATCGCTAACACTGAGTCCAGAGGCGAGCTAGGCTCACTGAGGGCCATACCAGCAGTGTGTGGTTTCATCCTCAGGACAGTTAGATGAGGGGGATTCGGGCATTAAACGGATGGACAGGCGCGGACACTGGTTTAGAGAGTTGAAGTAACTTGCTCCATGTTGAACCCCCTGACTGAACTGACATGGGCACCATCATAGATTTGGGGTGCCTGTGATTATATTCTTGGGGACCCAAATCTAACGTGAGCTTTTCAGTCCAAACGGTATAATTTTACCACTGAGTTTGTTTCTCTCTCTCTCTCTCTCTTTTTTTAACAGAAGCATATTTTTGACAAACTGTAGTTGGTGTGTAAGGAAGAAGCCATAGCTGCTTAAACTTATTTTAAGTTACCCTAAATACCTAATACTATCATTGCTTTAGTCTCTGTATTATTTTTCCCCACTGTTGCTCCCTGGAATGTAATCTGAGGGATAGAATTTTCATTCTTGTTGAAAATCAGCAGTGGTTGGCAATGATGAATACGTGCAGCGCTAATGCTTTGAGCAGTTTTCTAGCTCAGACATGGTGAATCACAATGACCTAAGAGGAGGGAATTAACATGGGAATCAAGCCCCTTAGTAGTTTAAAAATGAATTTATCCTGAGGTTATATAAGTTTACATAACATCCACTCTCACTTAAAAAGAAAAAGGAAAGAAATACATGAGGTAACAGAATGCAAACAGTGATTTGGTGGAATATTGGGCAGGTGAAAATAACAGTTCAGGCAGAAGAGGATCAGAGGGTTGCTCCCCACTAACGGTCCCGGCCCCCTTGCCTTGGGGGGATGGCAGGGTCGGGGTTGGAGGCAGAAAGAAGAGGAGACACTTCTTCAACAAGTCCGGTTAGACTTGTCACCCTTGCCTCTGACTTTGATCTCCGAGGCAGGAAGCGCTCCTCTTAACACTGGGACTTAACGGAGGTCTTTCTCATGTAATTAGGGAACAGAGAAGCATGTTCCACCACAGAGCCTCCAGGTCTAATGACCTGCAACCTCTTGCACCTTGATGGCGAGAAGCAAGCCACCAAGAGATCTGTTAATGAGTTGCTGAATGTCCTTGTAAGACACTGGGAGCCTGTCGGAAACTAGCTCCTAACTGAAAAAATATCTCAGGATCAACAGCAACAAAAAGACTTAGCAATACAGAAGAGCGGTTGTAGAAAAATGAAGGAATTGGACTTAAAGTGATGGATGAAACTTCTGGAACATCATTTTTCACACCATTGCCATCTGAACTGCTCGTGGCTCCTACGTCATTGCCCCTTCCACAGCAAAGGGCAGCCTAGGATGCTGCCCCTGCAGGACCCTTGGGTTTCTAAAGGGGCAGGTCTTTAGAATCTCCCCCATGCCCCCACCTTCCTGGTTTTCAAGGCCCTGACTGTCCATGTAGGGCATCTAATCTGCCTGCCGGGCTCAGGGTGTCGTTCAGAAGTTGGCAGGGAGAAAGCCACTGGGAACAGGCCTGTCGGGTAATTGCTTGAAAGAAATAAAAAGACCCTTTATCAGACCTCCCTGTTTAACTCCTGCATTCCTACTGGGGGGAAAAACGGGTAGGAGAAAGAGAAGATATGAGAATACTGATGAAGACTATTTTTTTCTCTTTTAAAATGGTATTTTAAAAGTTCTTCTATTTGAGAATAGTCATTGATCAAGGAAAAGAAGCGTGACAAAGATAAGGAGGTTAGACTTCTATAATCTGTGTTTCGTATAAACAGACAAATGGCTGCTTCTCTGTTTTAAGTTTGAAAACCATAAGTAAAGTGATTACATTCTTAAGCTTGAAATCCTAAATAAATAAGTCCCCAATAAAATTTCTGTTAAGAAGCAAGAGATGTACTAACTCTGTGCAGAGGGTCTTATTTTATGTGACTTTTTGCTCAGAAAATGGGAGAGGAATTTGTTAATGCGATTAACAGCGCGTGGCTGAAAGATTGCGTTCTACGGCAGTGTGCTCTACAGCAGTACCACGTGGCATCCATTCTTGTTAGTCCTGTTCTGGTAGATGGAGGGTTTTTTCTAAAAAATAAAAGTGAGCAGAGGAAAATCCCCAAAGAGCCAAGAAAGAAAATTAGGGATCACTTTTGAAGACTGTCATTTCAATGAGATCATACCCATTTTGCCTTCTGAAATTAAATGGAATATGATTCTTCATTTTCAGAAGGGACCTTTGGACCAAGTCAGCCCCTCCAAGTTTAGTTCCTGGGATGACTCTGGCAAGTGTGTTCTTGAAGTCAGCGATGCCCTGTCCTATTGTCAGTAAGGGGTGGACTGTACCCAACAGGGTCGTGCTGTTTCAGGGTGATGCCAGTCCTTGAACTAGCAGCTGGCACGTCTACCAGGGCATTCTTATATAGAATGTCTGTATAACCTCCTGAAAAACAGGACAGAAAACCGTGTAAAGTCAGTCGTTTGGTGCCATAAAACTGATTGTGTGTAACATTCAACTATGTTTTAAAGATGAATTAAATCACACTGACTAGTGTGAGTTACAGAGTAAAGCGAAGAAAAACACAACAGGTGAAATAAAGGAACCTGTGTTTTCTGCATGTCGTTCTGGCAGGAAAATTTCCCAGGGTCCATCACCCTTATAATACGGCCGTGGGTGAGTTGTTAACTCTTTTTAAAATTCTACTTCTAAGGGTATTTGTCATCATCAGAGGTAACCTTTTCTCTTGCTTCAGATGTGTTAAGTCTTTACACTTATTAATTCTTTTATGTAGTGTTTGTAGTTTGTAGAAGGAAATTGATTTTCTTGTAATGGGAAAATCATCGCTCCTATTATGACATAAAACTTTAATTTGATGTCTCCTTCGCTGACCCAAGCTAATTACCACAAAAACATGTTAACAAAGTGAGTAAAGTTCTTTCTTTCATGCATCAATTTTACTACTCAGGGCTGCCCCCAGAAAGTCTTAAATGAAGGTGCTGCTCCAGGACCCTGGGACTGTGTGTGTGAGTGTGTGCATGTGTGTGTCCACTCTGACAGGCTGTGAAATGCTGATGCTCAGGGTGAAACTTGAACTCCTCAGATCATTGGCTTCTAAGGAGCAAAGAAAAAGAAATACTAAAAGGGGTTATTGGTAACGGTCAGAACACACAACAGCTGAAAAACACGGACATAGCTTCCTCTTTAATTTGGGCAGATTGGAATGCACTGCCCCAAAATCAAACGGAAATAGTAAAATTTAAAAACTTTTATGAGTACCCAGCTCAGCTGCACCTGGCCTCCCTAATTGCCTTCAACCGAGTCCTTACTGAGGAGGCAAGATGGTTAGCCACCAACAGCCCTTATTAATGCATAATAGGAATTTACTTGTAAAACAGAATTATTGGGATGGCATGATGTCATAAAGACAGAGTGCTGACATTTTGGATTGTTTTATATAGGAATGTTGAATTATATTTTAAGAGTGGCATATTCCTTTGGTAATTAGTCACAATTGGGTGAGGCCCCAGTGGAGGTAAGGCGTACGGAGACACACAATTCACGCTTGTAAGGATCCTCCATTAAAGGCTGTGTTTGTGCCAATGCATGTCATTCTCAAGAATTGTCTATGGGAAAGAAAAGTCTTCTCCAGTCATTCGCAGACATGCAAAAAACCTGACCACAGCAGGTATAAATAAATGAACAGCTTCAGCAAGACTGTTGCCCGGATTTCTGTACCAATGTCAAAGCCTTAGAATTATAAAAATGCCTGCAAATTTTCTTTGTGGTCTCAGTGATGCAAGTAATGGGATACATTAATTTTGCTGGACCTCAAACTTAGAATCTGTCAGTGTGGCTGTGTGATTAATGGGGGCAGACATTTACCTGCCCGTAAATATAATGCGCCTTGATGACTAGGCTCTGTCTGCAGAGCAATAGTTCGCGTGATGTCAACACTTCCATTGTAAACCCGTTTTCGGAGGGGTTTGTAATTGAGCCGTAAAACATCACCCAGGACGACACTTTGAATATGAGCTCTTAGTCCTGGAGGATGAAGATATTTAATGGAATAGATGCTGTGTTTTGTTTACCTATTTGTTGGTTTATGAAGACCTAAGCTGCATATTAAAAAATTCAAGTTTTATATAGTTTAAACAGAAAATATTTAAATAATAAAGAGAGCATCTTATTGCTCATTGTGTTCATTTGTTTTCCTGAGGAAATACTCTATACTTGGGTGTTGGAACATTTATTTTAGGCCAGAAGGAAACATTTTAAACATGGTTATGATATCAGAAGACATTTAAAAAATAATTCAGTATTAATGTCTTTGGGATTTTATGCCAGTTAACCATATAAAGTCATGTTTTAGGTCTAAATCCGTAAGAATTCAAGATAAAGCTTAAATATGCAAGCCTTGGAAAGTTATATACTGTATTATGCCATGTATAATGTACGCCTTTTTCCCCAACTTTTTGCAGGAAAAATAAGGATTGAATCACACATGGGAATTAGTACTAAAATGTGTAGGTGCATTATACACGGCAAAATATGGTAATATGAAGTGCGCCACCTTGGGTGAGATAACAAACATCCTTTCTGAATTAGAACATAAATTTTCTCTTGTTTGACATGAAAGTCGCCAAGACCTGCTCCACCAAGGCCAGCTCTTCATCACCTCCGGAGGCCTGGTGATTGCATGGCTATGCCCATGCAGCATGGAGGGGGATGGGGCCGCCCTGAGGAGTCTGGGAGTCCTGGGTGGTGGCAGGGAAGGACTGGAGGAACCCTGGGGTTGTCAGCACTCTCTTCAGGCTTCTGAGGGGAGGCCAGAAGCCAGGATTAACTCCGCTGGAAGTCAAAGGGGGTTGGTGGGGGTGCTGCAGTCAGAACCTGAACTTCTGAGGTGGGCGTTCAGCTACCCCAATTTACTGGACTTGTTAGAATGCATAAGAGTTTTAGTTTAAAAAGTCATCTTATAGTACTTTGCAGTTGGTTCCAAAACCACCAATCGGCCTGACTGAAAGGTTTTTGTTTTGTTTTTTTTTTTTTTAATTGTATTTTGTTAGTTTGTTTTTGTCTTCTAGGGGAGCAGGGGGACTTGGTTGTACTGTACATTCAGTAAGACAAGCCCCCGTGAAAGCTGCAGGGATGGGTGACTTTTAGGGTTTCTTCTTCCCTTCCATTCTCCTTCCCTTCCTGTCCCTATCCCTTTCTTTTTCTTCTTTGCTTCCTTTGGAAAACAGAACATTCCCTGTAGGCCAGCACTAACAAACCATTACAGGACAAAAAAATTCTTGGAGTCCCCAGCAGCAAGAAGGATTGAATCACACATGGGAATTGGTACTAAAATGTGTGTGCGCATTATACACAGCAAAACACGGTACTATGAAGTGCGCCACCTTGGGTGAGATAACAAACATCCTTTCTGAATTAGAACATAAATTTTCTCTTGTTTGACATGAAAGTCGCCAAGACCTGCTCCACCAAGGCCAGCTCTTCGTGCAAAGAATTGAAGATTCTTTTCCAGAATCTTCAGCAGGCAGCAGAAAGGGTTGCCGTGTGGCAGATACAAGACAGGCCTGTATTCCAGTCGTTTTTCTAGTGCCTGAAATCAAAATATACCCACAACTGTTTCTGCTCTCATTTAATCACGCTGGGCAGGAACAAACTCTTGTCTTTACACCGTTAGCCTTGTTCCCGTGAAATGTGAAACGCAGAGGCAATACCTATGATTCCGAGGTTGCCGGACATCCGGGCTTGCCCGTTTGCTTGAGCAGCAATACCCGGCCCTAAATGGACGTGCCGGGCAGATGGGCAAGCTGTACCTCTTTGAGTGGCTGTTCACGTCCAGAACTCCAGAAATGTCCAGTTGCCTAAAGGTGGAGACGGAAGTGGGGTTGACTGACACAGGGATAAATGCAGGAAGTTGTAGCACTAAATTGTGAAAGATGAAACTCAGTAACAGTGCCTGTCACACGTGGTGTTGTGTGTGTGTGAGCCCTCACCACCACCGGACCAAGTCAGTCACTGATTCCGCCCCCACCGCTCCCGTGTCTTGTGAGCTGAGACGAGAGTGCGGCTTGTTCTGAAACCCACGCTGTTCCCATTTTGTATCAACAGCTCAGAGGTCAAGTACTCGTGAGTGAGTCATCATTATTTGTTAATTCATCAGTAAATGCTCTTGAGCACCCATCAGCGAGAAGCCTTGTATTAAGGTTCCAGGGGCACAATCTGAACAAGACAGCCTAAAACCTTATTAACAGGCGAGGTTGGGGAACCAAAAGGTAAGCAGGGGATTACGGACTGGGCGTAAGGGCTAAACGGACGCATGTGATGAGACTCAGCGTGCACCTGGAAGTGACGCTCGGTCTCGATTCAGGGGTTCAGGCAAACCTTCCCAGAAGCTGACAAGCTGAAGGAGGAGGTGGCTTTAGTCAGGTAGAAGGGACAGCTGGGGCCCAGGGGTGGAGGGACAAGGGAAAGGCTTTTAATCTGAAAGTCCTCAAATGCAAAGTAGGTGAGAAAAGCGTTTAATTCTGGGAGAGGCTGAGGCCTTCAACAGGGGTCAGGGCCAAAGGGCCTTTGAACTGAGTTTAAGGAGTTTCTGCATTTTTAAGGGCTCTATAAGAAGGCATTGGAGGGTTTGAGCTGGGATGAGGGGAGCAGCTGGCCTTGACTATCTCCTGGAGCACGGACTGGACATGGGGGCCCTGGAGCCGAAGCCACAGGCATAGTCACTAGGATCCATAACGGATGTCTGTGATCCCAGGTGACTTGAGGGATGTCAGGCGTAAGGCCCCAGGCAGGAGAAGCCTGGAAGGGTGGCTGGGTGACAGCAGTGGTGTCTCCCCCCCAGGGAGGGTCAGAGGACAGGGACCAAGTGCCGGGGAGCAGGTGATGTTTCCAACTGTGAACATTCTGGAGGCTGGGGAGTCACCAGGTGCACACACACTTCTGACTGACAGTCGGAGACAGAGAGAGCGATTTCAGAACCATTACCGTACACAGACTAACCGAAACCACGGGAGAGGAAAGAACGTGTGGAATGAGAGGAGCAGGTAGGAAGATTGTGTGACGAGGACACGCCAGGTTGGACAAAGGAAGGAGGCCCGCACAGGGCAAAGCGGGTGGCCAGAGGTGGAGGGCAGTGGTGCGGGCCACGGTCGGATATTTGTGTCCCCCAAATTCATAGGTCGAAATGCTGACCCCCAAGGGGATCCATGGTATTGGGAGGTGAGACCTTTGGGAGCTGCTTAGGTGATGAGGTTCGGCCCTCGTGAATGAGATCCGTGCCCTTGTAAACAAGGCCCCAGGGAACCTGCGCACCCCTTCCCCGGCGTGGCCACCCGGCTAGAGGTGTGGTCAGTGAACGGGAGGTGCGCTCTGACCAGACGCCAAGTCTTCCAGGGCCTTGATCTCGACTACCCAACCGCCGAGAAATAAATGTCTGTCGTTCGTAAGTCTCCGGTGCCTGGTATTTTGTTAAAACAGCCGGATGGAGTGGGACAAACGGGAGGCCGAGAAAAGAGGGTTTCAAGGGCGGAATGCTGTGGGGGCAGTCGAATGCCGAGGAGAACGCGTGGAGACCCCGAGACCCCCGAGACCCCGGGACTGCGGGGCAAAGGCCCTGCCCCTCCTGTGCCCGCATGTGCGTTGTCTTCAAGGAGGTGATCCTTCGGCCTGGGTTTTCTGAAAAATTTATCAAATCTCTCTTCATTTTGTCAGGGGAAACCTGTCTGAGGAATGTTTTATCATTCCTTAAAGTTTTAAGTCTCCATGTGCTTTCTCCTAATTACCGCACGCAGCCTATTCTAAAATACAGCATCGGGACTAAATAGTAAACATATTTACCGTCTCAAAATGTACCATTTTTAGGTTAAAAGTAATTTTCAAGGTCAACTCATCTATCCCCTTATATTACCTTCAGTCATTGATCTATTCAATAAACATTTTTCAACTATCAGCCAAGTATATAGATTAATAGGAGCTTTACTCATTGATCTTACTAAGAAAGTATAGAAATGCCGAGTTTTGCTGTCACGGGAATGTTGTAACAGGTGAGTAGATAGAAGTTGAAAGCTTTCAGTCTGTGTTAAATCCTTTTTTTCTGTTTGGGAAGATGGACAGACAGTGCCCGAATGCATAGTGGATGCTTCTCCACCAGGCTTTGAGCGCCTCACACTCCTTGGCCTTGATGTTTTGCTGGGTTCCTGGTGTCGCTGTGGCCCCAGGACTGGTCGCACATCCCTCCACGTGGTGTCCGGCTCCTGGCCAAGGCTCAGAGGGAGAGCAGAGGCCGGTGTAAGGGCCCCAGACCCCACCAACTTTCCCAGGAGAACGGGCGCTGCGTTCCCAGACCCAGGGCCCTTCTCAGTCCCCAAAAGCAGCCACCTACGCAGGTATGGGTGGCGGAGCAAGCGCGCGGGCGTGGCGTTGCTTGCCTCATTGGCACAGGTTGCAACCAAACCTGGCAACCGGAAGTTCCCGATTCTTCCCCTCCTGCTCCCCCTCTGCGGTGCAGACCCGTCCCCACGCTTCTCTCCAAGTGGGAGCTGGGCAGGGTTGCTCTGCCTTCCAGCTGCTGCTTCTGTCAGCGCGATGTTATTGTCGTAAGGGAGGAGTGTTCCAGGTTTACTGAGGAACGGGAACACTCAGCTTAGTCTGTCCCCAAAACCTGAACTTGACTTGGTCCCGTTCCAATGCTGTTCTCCGCGGCCTGACGTCGGAGGAATGCAAAGCACCCTCAGTCTCTGCCAGCTGCCTCCCCTGTGTTCTTCTCCCCGGGGCTTTCTTGACCTTCCCCCAAATCTACCAACTCACAGGGTAGGTTGCTGGTGTCTGCCCCTCACTAACAGACCGCTTCTCTGATCCATGGGGCTCACTGTGGCTTGTCAGCCGACTCCGGAGTCACTAAGGGTGTTAACACCCTGGGTGTCATGATGAGGTTATTGGGAGCAAAGCACTTAAAACAGGATGTGCTGCGGTCCTAGTGAGTACAATTAAATATTTCTCATTAAACTTTTTTTTTTAAGATTTTACTTATTTATATATATAGAGAGAGGGAAAGGGAGGGAGAAAGAGGGAGAGAAATGAAACATTAATGTGTGGTTGTCTCACACGCCCCCTACTGGGGATCTGGCCCTCAATCCAGGCATGTGCCCTGATGGGGAATGGAACTGGCAACCCTTTCGTTTCGAAGGCAGGCACTCAGCCAGGGGTCTCATTAAACATTTTTGAGAAGGGTCAAGCTCTTCAGTACTTAGTCCACCAACCAGGATTATTGCCTTGCTTGTGAACTGACTGTCGTCATTATTTTAATATTGGCTAACAGACAAACTTACAAGTAATTTTTTTTGCTTGGACACTTGCTCCTTCCATGTTTTCTTGTAATGAATTATTTTAAAGGATGATATTGACATTCTACTTTGCTCCCCATGTGTGTCTCTTCATAATCTTTCAACGTATTTCTCATTTCTGTATACCAGTGTCACAGAACAATGGGAATGAAGATGTATTTGGGGCCGTGAGTTAAGACACGATAAAAGGGAAGCCTGGTGTGATGGGGTGTGCGACGGGATTTTGGGAGCCACAGCCCAAGTTAGGCAAGTCTTCTGAATTATCTGGATTTTATATTTCTTACCTGTGGTGTGCATTTTGGGTAATGCAGGGGTGAGGGCCACTGACCCTCATGCAGTTAAAAATCCATGTGTAACTTTTGACTCTCTCCAAGCTTGACTACAGCCAGCCCTTTGCGTCCATGAATTCAGCCAACTATGGATTGAAATAGTCATTTTCAGGCCTCAGTTGAGAATTTGCAGTTGGAACCATGACTGAGAATGCAAAAATACTGTTTTCTGTTGTGGGCAGTTGAACCAGAAGATCTAGAACCCATGGATGTGAAGGGCCAACTTCTGGGGAAAAAAAAATCCTTGTCCGAGTGAACCTGCACAGTTCCAACCAGTGTTGTTCACGAGTCAGCTGCGTAAAGAAGGCAGTGGAATGCCGCAGTTCTGAAAGTCTGTCATTCTAGAGTCCCGGCGAGTCCTTGGGTGGCTTTTTGTTCCTGCAGTTCATAAATAATTCCACTGGCTTGAACTTCTATGTTCCAAGCATTGGAGAGGGTGAGACTTCTCACCAGCACCCGGCCCATCTCCCGAGACAAATTCTTTTTGTCCAGTACTTTACACTTTCCAAAAAATTGTTATTCATTGTCTAGTGGTTCAAAAAATGGGTAGGAATGTAGCATCTGGATTCAGCGCTCACAAATTTAGGAATCTTTCCTTAAACTTCCTTCTCTGTTCTGTGTCACTGAAATTCAGACTCTTCTATGGCGTCAAGGTTAAAAAAACAACTAGACCCCTTGTATATTCCATGTCAAGTGCCCCTCTTTCTACTAACCTAACAATCAGAAGTTGGGTTCATAAAAATGATCTGGAAATAGTATAATCTTCATTTTAGCAATTCACTTTGCCTTTTGAGTAGCATTGAAGCTTGTTCACCACAAGAGGGCAGCACAGGTGTTGAATGAAGGAAATGGCTCCTGCAGCAATACCGACAATATTCTTAACAGTAGTTTTCAGTTTACCAAGCATTTTGCACACAGTTTACGTGTGTGTGTGAGAGTATCGCCACGGTTCTCTGTGCCAGGTAAGGCAGGCATAATTATTCTCATGTTATAGATGGAGAAACTAGAGCTGGAAACACTTAAAGATGACTTGTGTTCGTTTGTATTGCACAGCTACTAAATTCCATCCGGTGCTCAACTCCAGCCACATCTTACCTGAATCCAGGCCTCTTTCCGCCATACCACTCTGCCCATAAAGGGTACATTATCATCCTTCCAGTGATCTCCCAAAGTAGAGCTGGGAGGCTGTACAAAAGCTAGAAAACCATCTGTTCCATGGCAGCGCTTCTCAAATTTTTCATCTGACACAGCATCTCCTGAAAGCTTTCCAGCCCCCGTGTGTCCTCATGTTCTGGAAAGACAGGAAAGGCTGGGACTGCTTGCCTCCTGAGTGGCACCGTGAACAGCTGCCATGGTAGTCTTGGTGATTTTGATCTGTTGTGAGACAGAGCGGTTCTTAAAAGGCAGGAGGTGGGGAAGATAGCAAGAGCGGTCGAAGTGAAGAAGAAACCTGGACCTGGATATACATAACTCAAATAACTACTCCAGTTTCGTTGGTGGGCTTGGAAATTCTCTGTGGACTCCCAGAACTCCACCTCTTTAAGTGGTTTCAAAGGAGACAGCCAGACACAGTAAAGGCTCAAGCAAGGCTAAGTTAGAAAGAAACAAACCCCATTATTGAAAACCCTGATCAGGTTGCTAGATTCCAAGACCGATTATTGGAGGGGCTGTAGGCAATCCAGAAGTGGTCACTTGGTTGAGTGACTTACATACAGAATTTAATTCTGAAGGGATTTTGCCACCTTTTTTCTTTTTGGTAATTACGGTGATTCTATCAGATAATTAATTTTAAGTGCTTTTATTCATCGGTTGGGGAAAAGAAAAGGCTCAAGTAGCAGCCTGTGGTTATACCAGTTACCGGGTGATTCATGAATTCAGATTGAAAACCAGAATAGGTATGATCAATATGTGAAAAATAGGTGCTGCCTAATTGCCTTTTTAAATCCGTAAAATAATTAAAGCCTTTATAGTCTGTCCAATTAATTGCACAGTCGGCTTAATAAGGAAAAGACTTGAGAAAGGTAAAATTACAATACCAGAAGCAACTAATAGCTGAAAAAACTTTCCTAGTGTAGTTGATTAATTATCCTCTTCTTTTTCTCTTAAGAGACTAAACATTTAGTAAATCCGTGTAGTTCCAGTTTAGTCAGCATTCCCATTGTAAAGTGCCCGTGTTACCATTTTTCATTCATCATTTTCTTATATTCCAACGTGAGTATCATTGTTGTGTTTAGTGAAAGAATACAAATATTTATTTTAAACATTTATTTAAACAGAGTCTTAGGGGAGGGTAGAGCTCCCTAATGCTCTGCAGCTGGATTTGGGGGTTTTAAAATTGGTTGTTGTCTGCATACTAAGTCCTCTGCAGATGCTCAAGTGCAGAGAGCGAAATCCCGCCTGACAAGAAGTCCGTAGATATGGATTTATGCAATAGCATGTAATGTTTCCTTTGGACCTGCTATAGTCTACCTGGGAAATTCTCCTATTAAACCTTTATTTACAAGTTCTAAATACATATTTGCACAGTGTTTTCTTACGGAACATCCATGTAAGGAATCTTACTCATTTCTAGCAGGGAGAAAGACAGCGATTTGGTAAGCAAACCAGGGGAACACTATGGACATGGTACCTCTCGGACTCTGAATTCTGGCTGAGTTTTCTTTCATTTTCATGTCGGTGCCGATGAATAAAATAATTGTTATCCTAGTGGAATTCAGAATCCACGTCTCACTCTGATGTCCTTAAATTAAATGTTGGACCTGTCCTAGCGAAGGCTGGGCTGCCATGGGAGGAGCTGGGTGCTGGCTTTCTTCCCTTTTTTTTCTTTCGGTGGAGCCTGCGTTGAACCTTTGGCCTTACCCCAAGTGTATGGGTGGTATATGGTTTAAAATTGATATATTAATGTTGAATTTTTATTGTCACAGTTTCTGTTCGTGCTCCTTTCAAACCTTTCATTTATTTGTTTCTGAACCTTGGGTATCTCATAAAAATGTCACCATTGTGGTTGAACATTAAGCACCTTCCCATTTTGCCCTGGGCCGTTGAAATAAATTTGGACCAGGTGCTCTGCTCATAATGGAGCCCCTTGAAGTGCTCTGATAATGAGCCGGGAGCGGAAGCTGTCAGCTTTCAGCTGGCTGGAAGAATGCAATTAGGGCGGTTTTAATACAGCGGAGGGACCCCATCCAATCAAGGCCATTTTGAGTTAAACCAAGTCTAGAATCCTAAACGTGCACGTTTAGGCATTTGAGCTTTGCCTCTGCATTGAGAGTGGGGAGAATTCATGCCTGTACAACGCATTCATTTTGAGTGAAAGAGAGAAAAATTCTTCGGAGGGCCAATGGAAGTTTTCTTGTCCCTCTTGTTATGTTATTGGACCTTATTTACGGTCTGGTGTCGCTCTGATCAGGACAGCTCGCGGAATGTTAAGTTTCAGATCAATCAAGTATTTAGCACGACCACTTAGCTCCACTTGTTCATAACAGCAAAAGTTCATTTTTTATCTACCTAAATATCTATTAATATGAGGAATGCTTAAGTAAAACATATTCACTGTAGGAAACTATTAAAAAGAATATTATCTATTATATATTGATGAGTGAAGTAGGTCATTTACAGGGCAGTATGTGCAGTGTGATTCTGTTTTTTGGGGAAAACCAACCCACTAAAATATGCATTTATAGGTACGCAAAAAGGTTTGGAAAAATCTACACCGAATCCTTAATGGTAAAAATAAAGGAAAGTGGTGATGGGGGATAGGTGAAATTCCTCTCTCTCTCCCTCCCTCCCTCTCTCTCTCTCTCTCTCTATATATATATATATATATATATAAAATTATTTTCTCATTTATTTAACCAATAATTTTTATATTTGGGGGGGTGGGTCAGCTCATTATCAAGCGAATGGCTTATTGTCAGTGAATGAATGAGCTTCTGTGGAACAGGAATGAGGGAGGAGGCTCACTTCTGTGATTCCCGGAGACACTGGTTCCAGGAATGAGAAAAGTTTCTCCCCAGTGAGAGCTGTACGTCCACCATTCAGATGGTCCTTCCAACAGCTTCGCTGCACAGACACTGGCTCTCCGTCCGAGGGCACCCAGGTTCAGAGAGATCGGTGATGCGCCAGGTCTCAGGCCTGAGTGCGGTGTGCGGATTTGAACCCAGCTCAGCTCAGCTCCAAAGGCTATGCCCTAAACCCTTTTCCCAGTCCCTGCTGGGTGTCTGAGGAGAGTTCTTTAAAAGCAGATTTTATTTCCAGGGTCACGTTATCCTTTCATCCTTGATTTCTTTCCAGAAAATGAGGACATAATTCAGCAGTGGTAGTTCGTGTTGTTGTTAATGGTTGACATCTCTTATAAACACTTGGACCAGTCATTAAAAAGCCTTGTTCTGGACCCGTGGGAGGTGCAGCGGCGTCTCCAGTGAGTAGAAGATTCTGTCCTAAAATGAGGCCATGTATAATAATGTCAACTCCATTTCAAATGGAAAACAAATAATTTCATGTGGTGGGCACGCGGGGGGAATGTCCTCATTAATAAGAAATAGTATGCAAAACTTAAACAGGTTAACTGTGAACATATTCATTTTATAAACTCCTCATTGCTGAACTTAGGCTGATTGCTTATTCAAATGACTCATTACTTCTAACATGTTTATTATTTAATAAGCCCTGAATCTTTTTCATTTTATAAAAATATGAAGCTTATTGCATAGAGTAGAACCCGCCACCCCTCCCCCACCTACCCTCTGTCCCGGGTCTCTGCATGTGTGTGTGTGTGTGTGTGTGTGTGTGTGTGTGTGTATACAAATATGTACTTCTATTTCTTTTTTTTAAAGCCCTATACGTTTCTTTTGTTTCTCAGATACTCTTTAGCTTGAATTTCTGCTCCCTCTGGGGCACTGCTTTTCTCTTGGCCTTTTAAGGTGCTGTGCATAGTATTAAAATCCCATGTGAGGCTTCAGCTGGATTCCACAGCTCCCACGTTGGAATTATTTCTGTGAAAGTAAGAACATCCGAGGGCCAGAAAGTAGAGCGGTGGCCGCCAGGGGCCGGGTAATAGGCAGTTACTGCTGAATCAGCTGCAGAGCTCAGTGTTCGAGATGAAGGGATTCCGGGGGTGGCTGGTGGTGCTGGTCACACTGTGTTTCATGCCACTGACCTGTCCACCTAAATATGGGGAAGCTGGCAAATTGTATGTTACGAACTATTTTACCACAGAGAAAATTTAGCCACAGGTAAACCTCATCCAGTAACCTGAACTAACATTTAGTGGCCTCTCTTCTGACCTAGTGACCCCGACTCGTTGGCTTATCGGGGCAAAGTACTGTATTCAGCCAGATAGTGTGAATCCCCCCTGCCGGAGGCCCGGGGAGGGGGCACTGCGTGGGCAAATGTGCGGCGCCGTGAGACTTTGCGGTGAGTCTTGTATGATGCTGCTACTTAGCTGTATTTTTATAAAGCGGAAGAAAATAACAGAATACAGTGCGGGGTGGGAAGCCTCACCCCTGACTTTTTAACAGAAAAGAACTTACTTCTGAGCATCTACTTCAACTTAAATGATTGAGTTTTGTGGCATTTGGGGCCTTTCTCATGTACAGTTTCTTTCCAGTTGTGATTCTCGCCTTAGGTTTGACCTTTGACCATGTAATGGTCATGTTTTACAGTGGCTTTGACCATGTAGTCACGCGGTTGTATTTGAACCTTCTCTTCCTTTGCTACAGAAAAGATCCAGGGCCCGCAGCATGTGGAAGGTGAGTTACTTTGAAACTGGCCCCGGCGGCACTTGTCCCTCGTGGGGCTGCCAGCCAGCCTCCTCCAGGCTGGGACAAGTGCAGGCGTGAAGTCGGGGACGTAGATAGGTTATATAGTCAGCGTGATGGAGCGTGAGGGCTCAGTATTTCTCCAAAAGGGGTGCACCGTGTGAAACCGTTCACCGTGGAGGGGAGAACTTTAGGGCAGACCATGAGGAGATTCAGCTCGGCCACCTGATCCACTGAGAAGGAAAATAAAGCAAAAGGCAAAGGTTCAGGCCCAAAGACTCAGGTGGGGAGTAAGGAATATCGAGGCCATGACTGGGGGCGCTGCCTGAAGCCCCCACACTGCAGGGCGGATCTGGCCCTCCACTCGGGAAGTGAAACTGCAGGCAGAGCCCACAAGTAACAGCCGTGGCCAGGAGGGGCCGGGAGGGGCTGGGAGGGGCCGGGAGGGGCCGGGTGGGTGGGAAACCCGGAGACTGCGTTTCTGGCCAGGCTGCGGCTTTACCAGCTCTGCTTAAATGGACCTTTCTAGGTCTTGGTGCTTGTTTTCAGAGCTTAGGGGATTCTGGGTAAATCCTCTTCAGCTCTGTTGAGTGAAATCTAAATAACAATAATGTTGTATTTCCTGAGAAATAAAGAGTTTGGGTCTCCAGCATCCCATCCCTTCCCCTCCCCACACGCAGTGGCAATGGTGGAAGCCCTGCATCTTCAGACTGGAGCCCCACTGGAGTCCCCCCCACCTCCCCCTGCCCCACCCCTCCCCCAGGTGGGCATGGGGGTGGGAAACAAGGTGAGAGAGGTTGTCTTTCTATTTTTCCCAAATACAGTTTTCTTCTGTTGTTCGCACAACATAATCGTGATTGTAGCTTTTAAAAAAATACGTACCCAGAGCAAAGTCTGAACGGTCCGGTGTGTGTGTGTGTGTTTACAAACTAGTTCTTCAGAAATTAAAACCGTGATGCATGTGCCAAATAAAACCTTTAAATGGTACGAAGAAAGGATCCTCCCTGATCCTTAACAGAATCCCAACTTTCTGAAAGTGCCTGTGTTAAGGGTTTATCTCTGCTTCTACAGTGGTAAACAGAGGTGGTTTGGAGTGGTGGGAGGGAGCCGAATTATCGGTGATTAATATTTTCTTCTTAATGTTTTTTGTATTTTCTAATTTCAACACTTACTTCTTGGCTTTTTTTTTTTTTTTTTTTTTTTTTTTTTTTTTTTTTTTTTTTTTTTTTTTTTTTTTTTTTTTTTTTTTTTTTTTTAAGTTTTATACAAGAATTTGTGCGCCTGGGCCTAAGTATCTCCAACGTGAAGCAGTTCCCATTTACATTAAAACCTGACTTTCGAAGTTGTTTTGTGCTGTGTAAGGACGGAGTTGCGCAGTGTCATACCCATAAGTAAATATGGTAACAATTATTTTAAATGAACTTTATTCTTCAGCTTGAACAGATTAAATCCTATAGTGGGCTCATGCCATTTCTTTAATTGCATTAATTATTTATTACATACTAGCATGCATACAGTTCAGCTGGTCTGGGGGAAGTTGATTATAGCAGCTTGTTGCAGGTCAGTTTTACACCCTGGGTTGACAACATTATCGCACTTTCTCGCTGAAATGAAAGAGCTGGGCTGACGCTCCAGGGCAGTTCTGGCAGATGCAGGGTTAAGGTGCAAACCGTGTTGGAGGCAGAGCCGCCATAGTTACCGTGGGATCCAGCGTGTGCGAGCAACGTGTATTTCCTCCGTGCATCTGCTGGGGAGTTCTGGGTTGTTTTTTGGTTTGTTTTGTTGTTGTTGTTGTTGTTGTTGTTGTGTTGTTGTTTTTCCCGATTGTAGAATGAAAGACATGTTTAATGCAGGTACTGTGTTCTCATAGACGGTAGACTATTATGTTAGACTTAAAAGATCATTAAGTTCTTTAATTTTTTAACATTTTCTGTCTCCCACAAAAAAAAAATAAGTTGAAACCAGCTCCTGTCTGTTGTCAGTAGTTTCGTTCCATAGTTTTGGAATGAGACATACCGAGAACAGGGACGTAGGGGAGCCCTCAGGAGGCTCTGCCGTCCGTAGCATCTGGGGTCACTGCTCTCCCCTTCTGAACCCAGGCAGTCCTAAGGCAAATTGAAAGCAGCTTCCTCCACAGATTTGCGCTTTTTCCGATCACAGATGTGCCCTTCCATGTTGCCTGTTTTTGTAAACCAAGCATGTTTTTGTCATCACCTCCAGGCCCTTTAATCAGCTGTAAGGGCTGTCACTGGGAAGGAAGGCCCATCTGCGGGCCTGTCTGTGGGTGGCGAATGGTAAGTGAATGGCTGGGGAGAAATCTTGGCAGGTTAGGAGCTGGGTTAAAAATACTTTTATGGAAAGTATTAACATTTGTGTATTCATATATTTATTGAAAACCCCAAAGCCTTCCAAATGGTCCTATGAGAAGGAAAAGAAGTGAAAGTTTAATCATAAGTTGGTTTGGGAAGAGGATTAAAGATTTGCTTGAGTACAGTTGAGGCGGGCTTTTCAGAAGAACTTGAACTTCCTAATTAAATTGGAGACTCGTCCTGGCGTTGTGATTGACAGGCTTGTCAGAGAAAGGTATTATTATATGTTTGTCCTGGCGAGTAAAACCTGAAAAGAAGTGTGCTGGGATCTGAACTCTTCTTAACATCCTGGGCCCTCTCCGCAGCTGGCCAACCCTCCCGAGGCTCTCTTGGTGCCGTCGAGGTTGGGATCTTCTGCGCCACACCGCTTTATCTGCTGCAGTGTGGGGTACTTTACTGCATCCGGGGAGGCTGGCTCTTAATGGGGGAGGAAAACCCAACCGACGCCACATTAAGCAGCTGCATTCACCATGTAGGAATACTCTGTTGATCTTGCTTTCTTCCCGGCAACCAGTTCTAGTTAAGATGCCTGCTGGTCAGGGCCCTATTCCCACAAAGATTTGTGGCTTTCAGTCCAGTCAATCAGATTTATTGAGTGTGTGCATTATGCTAGTGCGAGGTGTACAAAGATGAATGGAAACCCAAGTCTGTGCCCTCAAGGAGCTCACGTTTTAATAGGGGATTTGGGGTGACCTTAATGCTCCAGGACATAGTAAGAAATAAGCCTTGTCCTGGTGAAATTTTAGGCTTTGTTGATGGATGTTGTGGGGAGAATTTGGTTATCTTCCTGCTGGCTTCACACGCTGCTCCTGGCCGTCCGTTGCTGTTCGAGCGCCAGAGCCTCCTCTTAGCACGTAGGGAAACAATGGGGCTGGGGAAAAAAGAGCTTGTTCCGAAGTATACGAAGGGCTAGGCTGCTTCAGGGAGCTTACTTCAGACCCACTGCCCCTGACAGCCTGCCCACGGGCTGGCCATCGGGCAGAGTCACGCAGGGCAGACAGCGCCTGGATGGTGGAAAGTTTTACAAAAACATCTGTTCTATTTGGATGGTTCAAATATTTTCAAAAACATTCGCTTAGCCAAAGCTCATATTTCATAAAACCTTTGCAAATATCTACGGCTTTTCTCCCTTTTTTCCATGTGGACATGGAAGCAAAGGAGAGGAAAAATGTGGCCACGTGTGTGTTTTCAACTTCTTATTTCCAAGTGTTTGGCTTTTTTCAGGCCCGGGCACCGGCTGGGTCTCCTTCCTGTGGGATCTTTCAGAGAGAGATCAAGTCTTAAAGAAAACTCACCCTAGATGCCGTGTGTCAAGATTACACTGATGATATCAAGCTGTAGTTGTAATTGCTTGAAAATAAAGGAAGAAAAGGTTCACAGCTGTTGGGGGGTGAGGACCCATCAAGGAGAGAGCAACAGAATAGCCCTCCCTCCTGGGATTACCACCAGGACTCAGCTCTCCACATCGGAGGGGACTTTTTCAAAGTGCACTTAGCAGCCAGCAGAGAGGGGGAGGCATTCAGAGAAGGTGATGCTGGGGTGTCTGTTGATGAGGAGCCCGGGTTCTAGGTTTATTCCAGGCCTGCAGGCCTCAAGGTTAGGTGTGCAGAAGCTCTCGGGCCAGACAGACAGGGCCGGTGGGGGCTTCTTTGGGAACCAGTGTGTTTGTTAATACTTGGAGTGGGGGGTGAGTTTTGAGCAAACTGTTGCACTCTCAGCCCTGCCAGTGCTGTGAGCATCAAGGTGCTCCCCAGCACCTCCAGGAACAAAAGCGCCACATCTAGTGCTCAGTGCTCAGGGCCTCTGCCCGCCATTGTCAGTGAGAGATTGTCAGTGAGACAGCGGGGCTGAGCTACATCCCTTCTCCCTGTTTGTGCCGTTGTGCACGAAAGACGGAAGTAATGACCAGGGAAAGACGTCAGGGGTTCAAGGTGGAAATTAATTGTGAGAGCATGTAACTTTGGCTCCCCTGGTTGCTTTGAGTTTAGATGTGATCGGAGGCCCAGGGTTCGGCCCCTTCCGTGTGGCATCAGCAGAGGTCGCTGCGTCATCCGTAAGGGGGGTGGGACTGTGACGTTTACAGTCTCCGTAAGACCCAAGTCTGATAGGAGACACCAAGACAGAAGTTTTATTTCTTCCATGATTCCCATTTGGTTGTGGAGAGAAGCTTTTCAGGTGTTTGGAAGGTGATACAGACCCAGAAATGGGCCCTCTCCTGAAGCACCTTTGACTTTAGGCGCATAGCTCAGGCTTGTCCAGCACACCAGCTAAGCTTCCCTGTGTTAGCAGGCGGGCGGGGGCCTGGGGTACCAGGGAAGCTAAGACGCTTGTCTTTAGACCATCTTTGGTGAACTGGAAAGTGTGGGGTCTGCCATTTTTCCTGTCACCTTAAAACAGGGAGAAATCCACCTGGCACAAGTATCTAATTTATGTGTGGTACTCAGATCTTCCGATTAAAAAATAATATTGTCACGAAGCATGAGTCACCCTGTGAAAACAGCTGAATGGTGAGGGATTTAATTTTTCACTGGAGCTGAAAGATTGGGCAGCAGGTAAAGAGAAAAGGGCCCTGAGCTACGCCTTCCAATAGCCCGGTTCCGTTCCCTTTTCTGCCACTAACAGCGTCACTGGGACTCTCTTTCTCGTCTGTCCACCTGTACAGGAGGCAGCTTGGAGGACACATAAGGTGCCCCTTACTCTGAGAGCTTGTGAACTGAGGAGAGAGAGGGTGACTGAACTGAGGACCTGGTTTCCAGAGCCCTGGGAGCATCGTAGAAATGGAGTCACCCCCCGCACCCCACCACCATGGGATTTTCCTAGCAGTGACCTCAATCACATTTTGTGCGACATTCATTCCTGTGCCGTTGCCATGATATCAGGCAGCATTTTGAAACCGTGCACGGGGATGAGTCAGTGAGTGGCCTGGACCATCTGTCTCAGCAGCCACAGCCAGCTTCTCTGCAGTTCCGGGGGGAACTGCAGGCGATCGTGAGTCCCCCAGAACGCTCTGTGTGGTTTCAGACAAAGCTGTCAACAGATTGTTTATCAGTGACTCATGGCTTTCTTCTCTCCTCCTCCTCTTTGTTTTGTTGTTTGTTTGTTTTTTAATGTGACATTTCCTAGGCCTGTTATTTTTCTGTTCTGTGTTGCACACATGGGGAGGAAACGTAAAATTTTAACCTCTGCATTTTCTGTACTCATCCTGCTCATGAGCTTTTCATGTGGCCCTCGTCAAAGTTTGGGGCTAAAGCTCATTAACGGCTGCTCAACAGTTGAGCACGGGGATCATCGGCCAGGTCTGTGGGGACGTCTGCATTTGTGCAGTCGAGGAGCGATTTCATTAATTTGATGAGGAGCATAAGGTCTGTCCAGAAAGTATCCAGCCCCATGCTATGAAAAATAGAGATGTTTCTTGAAGAAGATACAAGATACAAGAAACACTGTACACAGGACGATGACGCCTCAGTCCCCTTCAGAGTAGGCAGTTCTCCCAGTCGCCATCAGGTGTTCCTTTGTCTTTTCCTGAATCTCACTGATGATCTGAAATCTCTTCCCTTTCAAAGGTGATTTTAGTTTTGGGAAAAGCCAGCAGTTGCAGGGCCCCAAATCGGGGCTTTAGCGGGGCTGAGTCACCTGGGTGATTTGATGTTTCCCCAAAACACTCTGCACAAGATGTGGTGCGTAAGTGGGTGTGTTGTCATGATGAAGTTGCCAATCACCAGGTGACCACAGCTGCGGTCTTTTGAATCACCTGAGTAGTTTCTGCGGAGGAATGGTCAAGCTTAATGCAAAATCTGATGCAGATTCATTGCTCTACTTGCTCAGTCGTTTTGAATATGATGACCACACGGTACACATGCTAGCTCAATGGTGCCTACCACCTCCACTGACCAGTATAGTGAACTTGTCATTATTCACACATGTGCATTCCAGTCCAGTCTTCTTGGCTGCCAGGTTATAGTGATGTCACACAAACTGTTCTCATTATATTAACAATGGTTGGATTTTTTCCAGACAGATCTTGTATGTTAATATAACAAGGGGAACGGTTAACCTAAAGGAACCAATAGATTTTTGCATACGTTTAGAAACTTCTAGGTGTTTAATGATAAATTGCATGCCAATTGGAGATTTTACTTATACTTTAATGGAAGAACGTCTCATATTGTTCACCTCCTAGCCTGGTTTCAGGCACACTTGAAAGTATTACAGATAGTTTGTTTTAAAAATAAATAACTCAAGAGAAGGAGAGGGCACAGTCTGGGAGACGGAAGTGGAAGCGCTGATTAGCAAGTGACTCAAGTCTCTAAACACATCTGCACAGCTTGGAAATTGGCTAGAGCACCTGCCAGAGGCCCCATCTGATCCTTTTTGATACTGAGATCTCACTGATCCAAACTGATATTCCCCTGCTTGGTTACAACTCATTATGTCCTTCTAAGTGGCCAAAGACAACTTCCTCCTTATTTTGTTTTTCTCTTCTTGTTAAACTGTGCAGAAAACAAGAGAAGCTCTGCCCAACCCATTCCCTATCACTTGTCCTCCAGAGTTTTCCAGGGGCAATAACCTTAGTACCTAATGCCTGGCATGGTATGGGGCAGCCCCTGTGAGACGCTGGCTGGGACCTCAGTGTCAAAGTCCCTTCAGCTGCTGTTCTGTGGGGTGTGGGGAGGCCTGAGGGGGCCCAGGGAACCAGCAGGAACAGCAAGGAGTTCCCTTGAGGATCTGGGTGCAGCCGCGTGTGCAGCTGAGGCAGCAGCAGTCCCCAGTGTGACAACGAGTCGCAGCCACCTTCAGTCCCGCTGCTGCCCAGGTGACTGTCCTCAGAAGCCTTGCCCCAGATGCTGCTGAAGTGGCAGGGAAGCATTTTGAGTGAGGAGTATATGTCTGTCGATTCAATTTTGTCCACACCGAGCCTTTCCTACCTCTACCTGCTGGGAGCCCAGCAAATGATAAAGCTCTGCTTGGTGCGTTGAAGTGGACAGTCTCCAGCGTTTGCCTCCTTTGCTTTTTATCCAGGAGGTTTCATGGCTGAGGATGGATGGCAGCAGCTTGTCAGAAACCCTCAGGTTCAAGGGTGAGGCAGGTGCAAAGAGTCCACTGGTCGGAGCATCAGTCTAGAACTGGGCCGACCTTGTGCTGAGAGTCTGTAGGCACTTGCTGCTTCCCCTGGCTCCGAATGAGTGGAGGCCATCTTTGGATTTTGTAGAGTGTTTTTAGAAAGCCTTCCTTAGAAAGGCCATTCATCTCTTCAAGGTCATAAAGTGGATTTTCCCAATTAGAGCAGTAAAACAACAAGAACAGAACCAGCAAGAGCAGCCGTCCTCGGGGCGGTGTTGTTTGTCAGACCGAGGAGCAGGCAGCTCTGTTCTGCACGAGATCTCCCCGTACTTTAGGGTGGCCTCGTTATCCCTGGTGTTTTGCATCATTGTGGATGATGTTTTCCAGCTCTCAGCTCTGACCCAGCCTGTGTCAGAGTCTTAGCAGCGTTCCTTTAGAAGTATTCAGCAGGTTTTGAAATACCTCTGGTGAAATTCTGTAGCCTTAGAGATCCTTTCTGTCACTGTTTGGATTAGAATGCAGTGCGTCTGAGGCGTTAGTACTTAGGTAATGTGCTAAGCAAGAGACGGAATCTGCCTGGGGGTCATTTCCTCAGCACTTCTTAGCCCCGGGTTCTTGGCAGAGTGAAAAGAAAATCAGAGATAGGAGAACTAGCAAGTCCCTGCTTGTGTTAGTACTTCTGTGAATATTTAGCAGTGCTCTTGGCAAGTTTTCAATCCATCTGGTCCAGCATTTTAGTCACAAGTAATCATTTGTTTGACGGAGCTCGATTTTTCTTTATCATTTTTCCCCTTCTTTCTGTCTTTGGTGTTAGATCTAAAAGGCACATTGTTTGGGCAAGGAAGGGAAAGAAAAACTAGCCCCAGGCCATATAGCTAACACAAAAATAAAACCTGTGGTAGTTTTATTTCCTCTTTTTCCCATTTAAAAAGGACAAATATGGACCTACATAACTTGCAATTTCCTAGGAAAGTAAAAAAAAAAGGGGGGGGGTCCATAAGGCTGTTTGGTGATTTTCTTTTTCTTTTAGCTATTGCATTAAAATAAACTGCTGTGATTGTACCTAACCTAGCGAATAAGATTTTAACAGTTAAAGCATGATTTTGCAGAATAGTTGCAAAATTTCTAAGTCATCTTCCACTGACTGAAGAACACAGGCTGAGATGGGGTGGTGGCATTTACAGTGTGCTCATCGGCGGGGGGGGGGGGGGGGGGGCTGCGAAGCACTGCGCAATAAGCAAAGTGTGTTTCTGCCAGCCCCTCGCTCTGCCTTCCGGAATGCTCCCTGGAGGCACTCCTCCCCTTTCTCCCACCCTGTCCTCTGGAGGCTTACCCCAGGCTCGCACTCTGCTTACACTTGTCAAGAACGCCAAACTATGTCTCCGAGACCCAGGGCTGCGTCCCGTGGGCCTGCCCGCTCACTCGGAATCTAGCTCTCCGGAGTCTTTTTCCCAGAGGACTCCCTCTCGGTGCGCAGGCAGAAGGCCCTCTTGGGCCTTCTTGGTTCTTGGGCCGTTTCCCCAACACTGCAGTTCATTTGTGCGTCGCTACCTCATGCCCAGCTCTGGGGTTGAGGAGGTGAAGGAGACCTGTCATTTCCCTAAAAGAACTTAACCTGAGTGGAACTCAGATACGCTCCTTGAATGAGGTTGGACTGATGATGTATCAGTGCCCATCCAACCTTCAGATTCTCAGACGTACTATACAGCCCGTGGAAGGAAGCAATCTCTAATGTCATGATTTCAGATATCCTGTTCGGCTGGTCAAGAAATTGATTGTAAAGGCAAGGTGACGTCCCAGTGCCTCCAGAATTGCACCCTATTTGTCCCACCTGCTTTTAAGGCCAGTAACCAAGCAGTTTGTAGAGGAAAAAAAAAAAAAGAAATTAATTTGGCTTGGGATTTCATAATCTGTCAAGAAGACTGAATGAGATCAGGTCTCTCTCTGCCTGCCTTCCCCCACACGGATGCTGTTTTCTTTGGCAGACGTGAGGGATGGGGCAGCTCTGCTTAACGACTGGGGTGCTGTTGACGGTTTGTTTTCTCAGCTGTCGTGAGCTTTGTTCGAAGATTTACAGCGTTTCTTTTGCAACCACTTTGTGGAATGCGTTGTTTTAGCTTTTCGTTTTGAAAACGAGTTCTTTGCCGAGTGGGGGATGAGCAGGATTGTGCCTCTTTTCATTCTTTCCTCGATGATAATCAGTTCCTAGAAATGGGCTTTCTGCTTACGAGGTTGGGTAAGAACTGAAGAGGCATTTGCTTATATAATGTTTTGACATAATTTTCTTCCCTTAAATTTTATGTTGGTCCCCTGCTGGCTGGGTAAGGTAGCAAATGCTGAGGGTTGAAATATAATGTTGTGGGAAATTAAAATTAAAAGGTGGAAATAAGTGAATAGATGGCCGGGTTTTTCTGATCATCAAGGGGTGTTAGTTTTATATCTTTGGGGTTTTTGTGATGCACTTAAAATTTGCCTGCATCAGTCATTTCTATTTTTAAAGAACTGTATTATACAAAAATGCCTAATTGAAAAAGAAAACTCTTAGCAGTTACTTATCACCGTTAGACTGGAGTGACCTTTTAGAATTATTTGGGGGAGAAAGAAGAGAACATTTCTAGCAGCTCCGATGATGCTCTGTGTATGGACACGAGGTGCAGCTCATTACGTTAGAAATTCCACTGTGATAACTTTCAGATGGTGGCATTTCTCAGGGCCCCTCACATGTCAAAGAGATGCATATGGATTGGAGACTATTTACTCAGGGAATCTCAAATGTTACTGAATGTACAGTTGTAAAATGTCAAGTTATTTGCATGCTAGTGAATTGGATGCCCTAAAAAATCTGTAATTCCAGATATTTGCTTGTTTCCATCACTGAGGTACGGGGAAATATTGCAAATGGAGCATATTGCATTTTTTTCCTTTCTATTTTTGTATAGTAACTGTTATGTTGTGGGTAGTTTTCTTTAATTTTTAAATTTACTTCAGCTTCTTCATTTAAGAACCTGAGTCCAGATGGCTGTAGTATGAAACTTTTATTTTAATCCTCACCTGAGGAGATGCTTATTGATTTTAGAGAGAGACAGGAAAGGAGAGAGAAGAGAGGGAGAGAAACATCAATGTGAGCGAAAAAGATCAATCCTTGCCTCCTCACACATGTCCTGACTGGGGACCAAACCTGCAACCCAGGCACGTGCCTTGACCTGGAATTGAACTTGTGACCTTTTGGTTCACAGGATGATGCTCCAACCAGCTGAACCATACTGGCCAAGGCTGAAACTTTAATTTTTTTTATTTTTGATGATATTTGACCCTTTTCTCCCCTCAATATATGGGTATACATAAGAGATACTTAGTAATGTTTACCAGTAATTACAAGGTGTCTCTTTTGGGACTTTATCTTTCACCACTAGGTCTCCCTTCCTTTCCCTCCTTTGTTTCCCCACTTGTGTCCCGGTGCTGTTCCAGTGGGGAGAAGGGAGAGTGTCTCCTTCATCTTTTGGTGCCATGGCACCGAGTGGACAATCTGTCTAACACTGGGTCCACAAACAGCATTGAACCAATAGACAAGTAATCCATATTTTTAAATGTAGTTTTAGTAGCTTCGTTGCAAGTAGTCATCCTGGAGGTAATTAGGAGTTTCACATTCCTGTCAAAATAAAAGGTTTTAGAATAAGGCAAAACACCCTCCCCTCCTCGTGAAAGGAAGAAAGAACAGGGTGCGCAAAGAGGATGACCTGAGTGGTGTGACTTTAAATCCTTGGGTAGGTGAGCTGCTGAGCTTGGAATTCTTTCATCTGATACATGAAAAGAATAAAATAAGCTGAGATGACATTTCCTGGCATCATTCAAGGATTTTCGAAACATACGAGGAGCACAGCTGGCCAATATTTTAGCCGTGATGTACATTGAAGGACCGTTTGGGGGTCGATAGAGTGCTGTGTGAAGAGGAAGAGGAAGAGGTGTACTGCCGTGCCGTGTGACTTCAGAAGTGAGTGTCGACCACTGTCCGTCAGTCAGAGTCAAGCCAGGAGACACAGACCACAGTCACTCAAATAGGGGAAGTTTAAAATGCAGAATTCTTAAATTGAGATAGAGTAATTATAAAGATGTAGTGAGAACTCTCAAGGGTCCCGTAGAGCTGAGTGAGATTACCTAAGGGAGGCCACACTCAGAAGGGGGTCCTTCTTGCAGTCCACCGGAGTGGCAGGAAGTTTGATAGGAAACAACCCTCTGCGCACAGGCAAACTGAGGCTGGTGGGCAAGGGAAATTGGGTAGCACTGTGGGTGCCAGGAGTGCAGCATGCTGGGTATGTGTTGCAGGGCTGTGGGGAGCTGGTTATTGGGCCCAGGACAATGCTGCATGATCATTGATGGACTGTATGCTCTGGACTCCTGGCTGGAGCAGAGCATCACCAGATGTTCTCATATGCTTGCAATGCCTAGGGACCAAGAGGATGCAAAAACAGTGTGCTGGAATCACTGCAGTGTCCCCACAGCGCCCTCTACTGACAAATTCTAACACTGAGCTCACTGTGAAGAGGAAATGCTTCCAGGAGGGAATTTAATAGAGCCGCTGTGAACTGATAACTGGCACACCCCAAATTCCAACTTAGCTGAAGGTGCCCTGTTTTGTTGTTGAGGAAAATGAGAAACAAATCAGAAGGAGCTGATTTCCATTTGAGGGCTCACTCTCTATTTTATAACTGAAGAATACATTAGGGCTGGCAGTGTACACTAAGTACACAATTAAAAATCGAGTTCATAAGGACTTCTGGCCAAGATGGAGGTGTAGGTGGACACAGTGCGCCTCCTCACACAACCAAAATTAAGGACAACAAAGATTTAGAAACAAGAAAACAACCAGAACTGATAGAAAAATTGAACTGTACGGAAGTCCAACAACCATTCATCCAAACCAGTAAGAGGGGCAGAGTCGCAGCAGGAAAAAGTGGAGGTTGGTGGACCAGGGCACCAACCTGGAGGGTGGCAGCGGCTGGCTGATCCCAGGCGCACAGGCGGCGGCTAGCGGACCCCGGGGCACTAGGTGGCAATGAGTAGACCCAGTGAGGTCGCCCAAGGCAGCTGGCTGACCAGGCGGTCCCACATTCGTGCGCAGATAATCCAGGCAAAAACGGGAGTAAGGCAGACCTCGCAACCCAGGGCCCCAGAGCCAGGAAATAAAACCTAAAAACATCAATTGAAAACACTTGTTGGGGTTGAGGTGCCAGGAGAGACTCCCAGCCTCACAGGAAAGTTTGTTGGAGAGACCCACAGGGTCCTAGAATGTACACAAGCCCATCCACATGGAAATCAGCACCAGAAGGGCCCAATTTGCTTGGGGGAAGTGGTGGAAGGGACTGGATCTGAGACAGAGAGGAGTAACCACCATTGTTCCCTCTTGGACCCCGCTCTTGTGACAGGGTCACAACCCAGCAACTGGGCTGCCCCACTCTGGGGAACATCTAAGGCTCCGCCCCTCACTACATAACAGCCATGACCAGACCCTCCCCCAAAAAAAGGCTCAAATGGGAGAACATATCAAAGCCCCAGAGCCAATTCATCTAAACAATGAAGAGATAGCCAACCTATCAGACGCACAGTTCAAAGCACTGGTGATCAGGATACTCACAGAATTGGTTGATTTTGGTTGCAAATTAGATAAACAAATGAAGGCTACAGTAAGTGAAATAAAAGAAAATGCACAGGGAACCAAAAGTGATCAGAGGAAAACTGGGACTCAAATCAATGGAGTGGACCAGAAGGAAGAAAGAAACAACCAAACAGAAAAGAATGAAGAAACGAGTTCAAAAAAATGAGGACAGGCTTAGGAACCTCCAGGACATCTTTAAACGTCCCAACATCCGAATTATAGGGGTACCAGAAGGGGAAGAAGAAGAGCAACAAGTGGAAAACTTATTTGAACAAATAATAAAGGAGAACTTCCCCAATCTGGCAAAGGAAATAGTCTTCCAGGAAGTCCAGGAAGCTCAGAGAGTCCCAAAGAAGGTGGACCCAAGGA
>PVKU01008884.1:0-68344 GCA_004027475.1 Anoura caudifer | reverse complement strand
CAGATAAAGTGCTTCCCAGAGAAGGTCAAGTTAAAGGAGTTCATCATCACCAAGCCCTTATTATATGAAATGTTAAAGGGACTTATCTAAGAAAAAGAGTATAAAAAACACGCACAATAAAATGACAGCAAACTCACAATTTTTAACAACCACACCTAAAACAAAAACAAAAGCAAACTAAGCAAACAGCTAGAACAGGAACAGAACCACAGAAATGGAGAATCACATGGAGTATTAGCAATAGAGCAGTGGGAGTGGGGGGAAGGTACGGAGAATAAGTAGCATAGATGGTAGGTAGTAAATAGATAGGGGATGGGTAAGAATAGTATGGGAAATGTAGAAACTAAAGAACTTATAAGTATGACACATGGACATGAACTAAAGGGGGTGGGGAAACAGGGTGGAGGGGAGTGAAGGGTGGAAAATGTGACAACTGTAATAACATAATCAATAAAATATATTTAAAAAAAGTATAATTGACTGTTTTCTCTGTGTGGTTTGTTGCTTTCCTGTGACTTATTTATTTTATAACTCAAAGTTTCTACATCTTGATCTCCTTTGCCTTTTATGCTCATCCTTTCACCCCCTGTCCCTCTGGAAACCACCAACTTGTTCTCTGTATCTATGAATCTATTTCTGTTTTTTCTGGTTTGTTTGTTTTGTTTTTTAGATTCCACATATGAGTGAAATCATACAGTATTCACCTTTCTCTATATCACTTATCACAATACCCTCCTGCTCTATACATGTCACAAATGGCAAAATTTCATTCCTTTTTATGAGTAATATTTATTCTGTTGTTATATATATCACATCTCTTTATGTTTTCTAGAAACAATAAATTATTTTTTGTTTGGAGATTATAATGATGATGCATGTTTTATATAGAAAAATTAGAAGTGCAAAAAATATAAGAAAGAGAATTAAAAAATAATCCCACCATCTGGAGTAATTGAGACATTTTTAGCATATATACCTACACCTATATATCTTTTTAAATCATATGTATATTAAACAAAATTGGGATGTTTATGTATTTTCCTTTAATATATTGGCTTTTTACTTACATTATCTTATAAACTTTTCTCTGGAATAGGAGCAAGCATCAATCATTTGTAAAAGCTCCAGATGATTTAAATGTGCAGCTAGAGTTGAGGCCCATTTATTTATAAGTTGTGAGCATCTTCCTACAGGGAGGATTGGAGAATTCAACAGGTGCATGAATAGGACATGAATGGGTGAGAGCAGCTCCCGAAGGGTTTTCCTGTGTTATTGGGAACTATGAATTTTAAATAATTTAAAACTTAAGTATTTAAAAAAATTTAAAGATCTAAGTTCTGCAGTCAAAGGGCAGTCTTCTATGTCAAGAGGAAGGTGTGAACCCTGCCCTCCATTGAAGATATGTAGGAGACTGGGGAGGTAACATAGGTCCCCAAACCACTAACTCTTCATGTAGGTTTTTCTTTTTTCACAATTTTTTATTGTTGCTCAAGTACAGTTGTCTCCATTTCCCCCCTATCACTCCCCCTCACCCCAGCCATCCCGATCTTCCACCCTTGAACTCATTCCCTTTTGGTTTTGTTAATATGTCTTTTGTAGGTTGAATTTATGGCCTTGTATTCACTGAACCTAAGAGGGTAGAGGAAAAGTTTTTACTCCCCAATAGTATTATTACCCCTCTAATATATAACCAGGGAAAATGGCTCAGAGAGATCAAGTACCTTATTTTTGGTGGTCAAACTCAGGCCTGTCTGAGGGTAAAGCCTCATGTCTGAGGCCATGATGCACAGTGCCTTGGTTGGGTATGGGAGACTGTCCAAGAGACACCACTGCTTTCTGAACATGAGAGTCCATCCTGAAGAGCAGCAGTATGGAAAATCTGGCCCCACAGGGCAGGAATGTCAGGAAAGTGACTAAGGAGTTAGACATGGTTCCTTTACAAACACTTTGCTGTATTTATAAATGATTTCTTTTACAGAATTACTTCATACTCTTTTTCTGTCAGGAACATATTGTTGTGAGATATTCTGAAGGAACACATCGTGCACCACTAAAGTTTTAAAAAATTCTTTTCCCTGGGTGATTATGTTTCATGTCATAAAGCCAAGTGTTATTCAGTCTAATTTCTTATTTTGAATATGATTAAGTGAAAGATAAACCTATTTGGAAAGATTCCAAGATTGAGGGCTGAAGTTGGGAGGTTTTAGACTGTACACAGTGGTTGAGGCAACTACTAAATAAAAAAAAGACTCCTGTTTTATTTTAAAAACATAGGTAAATGTATTTTAGGTCAACATGTTTATTTATTTATTTATTTTAAAAGATTTTATTTGTCAATTTTAAAGAGAGAGGGGAAGGGAGGAAGAGAGGGAGAGAAACATCATTGTATGAGAGAAACATTAATTGGGCACCTCTTGCTCGTCCCCAGGTGATCTGGTCCTCAACCTAGGCATGTACCCTGACTGGGAATAGAAATGGCAGCTTTTTGGTTCTCAGGTGGGTGCTGAGCTGCAAAAGCCATGGATACTTTTTTTTTTTTTTGACTATGTATTGAAAGTTTTGACTAGATTATAATTATAATACATTCACATGGGTCAGAAATAAAAAGTCTAAACAGGTTAACATGAAATCTCTATGCTTCAACACTCTCCTTATCTCTATATTCCTATCCTCCTGCTAAATAGGTCATAGCAAGTTTTAGTAACTTGTCTATCCTTTCAGTAATGTTTTGAGCAAAACCAAGTAAGTGCAGTGCATGCACACACACATTCTTTAACTCCTTTCTTCAAATGTATTTATATTTTATTTTGCATCTTGTTTTTTCCCCATAGTTGCTTTGTTTTCTGTTGTATATATACTCCATAATTTAACTGGCCCTCATTTGATGGACATTTATTTGCTTATTTTTTTGTTGGAATGAGTAATCTTATACATATATTTGGTACACTTCCAAGCATCTCATAAGAGAAATTCCCAGAACTTCAATTGCTAGGTCATAATGTGTATGTATGTATGTATTAACAATTTGATAGATAAGGCCATATTTCATTCATTGGAATTGAGCCAGTTTACAGTACTCCTCAGAAGCTATATATGAAAGTCTTTTCCTCCATGGCCTACCAACACAATGGGTTATCAAATGGTATTTAAGTGCAATTTGAATTCTCATTTCTCTTACTGTGAGTGAGGTTGAACATCTTTTAATTTAAGCCATTTGTAATTCCTTTTTTGTGACCTATTTTTATATCCTTTGCCCATTTTCCTTCTCCTTCAATTTTTCTTTTATTGATTTCTAGGAGCTTTTTTGTATAATTGATAAGTTTAGCTTTTTGTCTATGAGGGAGAAAGAAATATTTTCCCCAGTTTGATTTTTTTATTTTGTTCAAAGTGGGTTTTTTTTTTTTTTTTTGCCACTTGGAAGTTTTTTGAACTCTGTATTTAAAGATATCAAAGTTTAATTATATTGCTCTCTGATTTTAAGTCATCTTTGGAAATGCCTTTTTCACTCTGACATTATATAAAAATTCTTTAAATATTTTATTATATTTTCATGGTTTCATTCTTCAATTTATTGTCATGTATGGTGTGACATACGAGACTAATTTTGCTTTTATTTCCCAATTGCCCTCAATGGTCCCATTATCACTTATTGACTAATCTATCCCCAACAATTTGAATTATCACCTTGGTCATAAAAATCTCATCTGTACGGAGGTCTATTTCTGAACTTTTACTCAGTTCTAGTGGTCTCCAGTGGTCTAGCCTCACACCATTCTACTTAAGGGTTTACAATGTTATAACATCTAGTGGGAACTAGTTCCCAATCATTGCTCATTCTCAGAGTTTCCCAGACTACTCTTGCTTGCCTAATTTTCTCTTTCAACCAAATTACCTTGCCTAGTCTAAAAGATGAAGAGAGGGAAAGAGAAAAAACAGTAGTCTGAATATTTTTATTGCTACGATTGCTCTAAATTTATAAATAGACTTAAAGTTGACATCTTTATGATGTTTCAGTGTTCCCATCTACATGCAACATGGCATGCCTGGTCATTTGTACTAGTAACTACTTAATATTGCATAAAATTCTTCCCCACCTCCAATCATGTAGCAAAATTGTGCTTCCAGGGAGAAATAATGCCAAGTCACATTTCTGAATCATCCCTGGGGGTATGCAAACCTTCATCAGACAAGTATGAATTCTAAGTGGTTGTATTTGTTAAGATGGAAAATATTTTGACCTTACAGTATAGTTGGTTCATAATATGAACCATAATCATTTAAACTACAGATTAGCTGTGTCTTCCAAGTTCCTTAATGAACCTCCCAACTTTTCCTCTGTGGCACTTCACTTCCCCTCATCCCATATACAGTTTTAGGCTCTCAGTGACCATTCTATAAAACATTGCTTTGCCCTGGCCTAGGTGACTGGACTTCTATCTAGAAATTTAGAGTTGGGGTTGAGACAGAACTATGTTGTTTCTTTTGGTGGCTAAACTGGCTAGCAGCTAAGCTCTGCTACATGACTAAAGAGGAGACAAAGCTGGTTTAGAAAGAGAAGAAAGAAGCAGATGCAGAGAATGAGAGGAGAGTAAAGACAGGAAACACAGAGTTGTCCCTGGCTTTAGCCTTTCCTAGGCTGCCTTTCATCTGTGGATTCTATTATACATCTTTGTATCCTTGTAATGATTCAAGCTGCTTAATTTACTTTCAAATAAAAGTAAATTAATACAGCCAGTCAATGCTTCCATGTGAAGTGATCTATCTATATGCTTAGCTTGATACTTTAAAACATTTTTATTGTATTTTTCCCATTACCATTTAGTCCTCTTATACCCCTCCCCCTTGCAATCACCACACTGTTGTCCATGTCCATGAGCCCTTTTCCCTTTTTGCTGAACTCCTCTTCCCTCAATCTCTTCCCCACACCACTTAGCTGTCATCCTGCTCTCCATCTATGAGTCTGTCTCTGTTTTGCTTGTTAGTTCAGTTTGTTCATTAGATTCTACATATGAGTGAAATCATAGAGTATTTGTCTTTCTCTGACTGGCTATTTCACTTAGCATAATGTTGTCTAGGTCTATCCATACTGTTGCAAAGAGTAAAATTTTCTTCTGTTTTTACAGCCAAGTAGTATTCCATTGTGTAAATGTCCCACAGTTGTTTTATCCACTCATCTACTGATGGACACTTGGGCTGCTTCCATATCTTGGTGATTGCATATAATGCTGCAGTGAACATAGGGGTGCTTATGTTCTATCAAATTAGCCTTTTGGGTTCCTTCAGATATATTCGCAGAAGGAATTGGAATTGCTGGGTCAAAAGGCAGATTCATTTATAATTTTTTGAGGTGTCTCCATACTGCTGTCCACAGTGGCTGCACCAATCTGCATTCCCACAAATAGTGCAAAAGGGTTCCCCTTTCTCGACATCCTCGCCAGCAATGAAATGATCTATCATAATCCCATCATAATATGAAAAAACTTTTAAAACCTTCCAAATTTAAAAATGCTCTTAAATACCTAACAATAGCAATAATGAATTGCATGCTTACCAAGTATCGAGTTTAAACATTTAACATACTCTCTCAGTATATCCTCACAACAAGCCAATTCTATTTTTTAATGTGAACACTGAGCACAGGTACGCCAAATAAATTGTCTGCTCACAGTTTTATGAAAGTCAAGATTTGAACCCAGAGCCTGAGATATCACCTCTGAGGTACATGGCCCCAATCTCTGACCTTATCTCACAAGAAGCAGTGGGAAGGTTTAAGCAACTCGCTCTCAAAGCTAGCCTGAGCTTTCTTCAACTGGGGCTGCCAAGAGGTGTGTACCTGGGCAGTTCTCTGACGAAAGAGTTGAGGGCGGAAGTGCTCACCTGAGTACAAGAACTAACATGTACTTCTGAGAGAGGTATGTCTATTCCCTCCCCTTGGCCAAATCAGAAGTCCCCAGATTAGAAATGTGCTCTGAACCCGGATACCAGGTGTACTGTGTTCTGCTGGAGAACTAACTGCTTATTAGGAATTGGCTTAAGTCTTAAGAAATAAAGCCATATGAAAAAGAAAACAATTTCAAAGTGTTGAACTTTACAATCAGAAATTATGCCATGGGTATAACTGTTTAATATTAGTAGAAGAGCTTTTTGTGGTCTATTTTTTTTTCTTTCAAACAAGTATGTGAGTCTACTTTCCAGGTGTGCACACAACATTTACCTTGAAATATAATAGTTAATTTATAAAATATGTTAAAACATAAATTTTGAAAAACAAGCATTTGGGAATAGAAGGCTTTGGTGTGCTTTTGGGACTTCTCACACTCTGATCCTTTATCTCTGCTGAGCACTGATAGGCTGAGGGAGGTTTCTGTGCCATAGCTCTTGTTTCAAACACTAATTCCATTCACTAAGGTGTGGATTATATGCATACTATGCACCTTTGTCCTAGTCTAGATCATAATTCATTTTTTGGCCCTGCTTTCCTTCTATGAAAAGAAGAGTAACTGTGGTTACTTTGCAGGTATGTAAGCAGCAAAGCAAAATCTGTGCCCACATGGGGAAGGCGATAGGGAGAATCTAGATAATCTAGATCCCATTGAAAAACCTGGATGGCTGCCTTTTTGTTATGCTGCAAACAGTTTTACAGAGAGATCAGAGCTGAGACAAAGTATTGTAGAGGGATGGTGAGGTAGGCAGGGGCTGGCGAGGTGACAGTGATGGACAAGAGACACAGGTCAGAGGTTGCAACACTCACAATATATCAAAACCATGTGGGAGTTTTTTAAAAACACCAATACTCAGATTTTTTTTTAATTGATCTGCTGTGAAGCTTGGGTGGCTATAATTTAAAAGTTCCTCCAGGTGATTCTTATGCAGTCAGGGCTAAGAAACCACTGTGACAGATGATAGACATGTGGGACATTGGGAGGGGGTAGAGGGAATGTCCCAGAAGGAGAAGCAGGCATTGACAGAGGAGGGGAGGCTGCCCAGGATTCTCTCACAGCACTGAGCAGGGCACTGATGGCTAAAGATAAAGCCATTACTCCTGCTGGATGTCACACTCTGTCAGATATCAAGGACTCTTTCTACTAAAAAACAAAACAAAACAAAACAAAAAAACCCAAAAACCAACCGACAAAAAACGACTTAGTTGTGCCCGACATAGAGTGCTCAGCTGAACAAATGAAGAAAATGCCATTAACCCAGCTTTATTCCGACTGATTCTAGATGTTGCTTTCCCAAGTGTGGGTATGGACATCGCTAACTAATCCAGGCTTTTTCTTGTGTGTGTCAGCATTCTTATAATCACCCAATATTGTTTTATGTCATTGTTACAGTCAATGTGTGAGCAAGAGGTTTCTTGGAAATTAATGTGTTAAAGAAAATAAAGAACTCTCACAGTGTTGGCAAGCTGAACTTGGGTTAGTGTTTTAACAAGAGTTCTGGGTGAGAAGTTGTGGAAGGTACATGAAATTTGTACCGACAGCTACATAACTGATCATTCTACAGACATAGGTTCCTGATCTATTAAAAAGACTCAGAAACTGCAATTGTAATTTATGACTGCACTAGTGAAATATTTCTCTGGTCACAATGGAAAACTTGATAATTAGTGTTCTCACTACTCTGTGATATCAATAAGTTATTTTGACTACTGTCATTTCAAAAATGGGAAATGTTTTATCAGTGGCTGCAGTCTCCTAGTTCAGGTAACATTCAGCAGTGAACTGGTAGCTGACATCCATTAATGATGCTTGGATTTGAACTACGTTCACTTACAAGGGCTCAGTAATGGAATTCTCAAAATTTCTCATGGATAAGATCATAGTTCAATAGATACCTAAGAAAATCTTGTAATTCTTTTCACAGGGAGTGGAGAGTTCCTTTGTGAATGGTCTGTGTGCTGGCATTTTAGGAAGCTGTACATCGAAGATAGAGCCCTCACCCCTCACCCCAGCCTGGCTAGGTTTTGCTCATGTGGCTTAAATTTATATGAAAACAGTAGTTTTTAGCCTTGGTTGCCCATGAGAATCATCTGGGGAGCTTTAAAATGGCCCAGGCTGTGTCCCAGACCAGATAATTTAATAGCTCTGGGATGGGGTCCCAGAAATAATAGTTTGCAAAGCTCTCCAGGTGATTCCAGTGTGCAACAAGATTAAGCCCTACTGATCTACAGTTCTCCATAGGGCACTTCTATTGCTCTAGCTTTACCCTGGAGATTGCAAGATAAATGTAGAAATTTATAGGAACTTTTCAAGAAAGTTTATATAAAAGAATCATAATATATATGATAATGTATACAAAATGTATGTGATTCCATATATAACAGACCCTGTAGTATGGATAGAAGTAATTAAGAGTATAAAACAATAACTAATGTTGTAGATTATCTCAATCAATCTACAAGAAGAAACCATGTGAGGTAGGTACTATTATTACCTCCATTTCAAAAATATAATAAGAAAACTGAGGCTTATAGAGACTGCAGGAACCTACAGAAAGGTTAAGAGAAATTTTTATTTACAATGTCTCTTTCTCATTTCCTGCATGGTTACTTGGCAGAGAAGGAGTCAGAAAGAAATGAGGCCAGGGAAGTTGCCCTCCTGCTGACAGAGCCAGATGAAGAAGTCAAGGCTCCACCAACAGAAGAAATTTGTTGGTAAATGCCACTCTGATGAGCTAATTTTAACTGAAGTTTAGGCTTCAGATTCTTGAGGCATTTGTGCCCCCTCTGCAGAATAATGGCCAAGCTGAGTTTTTTTTTTTGAAGATACCTAAAACAAAAGAGCTAATATGTAAATGAACTCAAAAACCCCTTGGCTAAATATCACTGAAATTAGACTAAACAGGGGGGTAAGCTTTTAACTTCATAAAAGTGGAGAAAACTAAGGAGAAAAATCACTGCATATTACAAGATATTAAAAACAACAAGAGCTTAAGAGGCAGGTGTTGGGTTATAGTTCAGTAATCCTTTAGCATTCAGAATGCCAGCTGGTAAAGGAATTCCCACCAGGTGTCTTATAATCAGTTCTGGCAGCATATGGGAGCACCATGCTCTCCAGTCCTCTCCTATCACTCTCTGCATGGGAGAGTGGGAGCAAGGGTTATGGGAAAGAATGTGGGAGAGGGGTAAAAAGTCACTTTTCTTCTTACATAAAGGGGAAAAAACCTTTCTACCTATAACTAACAAGGAGAGAGAAGAGAGAAACTTCACTAGTGAGAGGCTTTCTTTTGTGAACATAAAATGTACTAGGCTCTGAAAATTAAAGGAGGGAGTGAAACAAAACTTTTTATTTGAAAACATTCTTACTAATGTTTGTTCTATACCACATTTTGTCTACCATATGCCCTCTACTATATTTTATACCATGTTTTCTACTCTAGATTATTCTATAGGAGGAATAGAAAATAAACTAATTTGTGAAACTAAAGTTATGCACCAGTAGAAAATTTGTGTATAGCAATTTAAATATTGCTTCCAAGGAATCTCTAAGAGAAATAACCAAAAGATTCATAATTCTTGGTGTCTATTTTGTCATATCTGGTTATAATATTTGAGTTGTTTTTCACCATTTATATGTTACTTCAAAAACATTGGCTAATAGAATCCAAGATGGCTGCAGAGTGGGTGGAAGCTACACTCACCTGCTTCCTGCCCCAAACCAGATTTACAGCTGAATTATAGCGCAATCAACCTGAAATACCAACTGAAGCCTCACTGAACTGAAATATTATAACCAAAGACTTACAAAAGAAGCCATAAAGAGTCTGGTAAGAAGGGAAGAGATGCAGAAAGGGCTGGCCAAGAAGCAAAAGGGTTCACTACAATACTCCCTTCCCCAGGAGCAAGGGGTCTCAATGCCACATGAGAATTGCCCAGCCCAGAACAACAGAGACAGGCAGAGGAACCCACATAGCATCTGGTGGTGACAATCAGTGGGGATTCAGTCTGCCTGGGAGAAAAGGGAGTCTGTTAGAAACCCAGATGCCAACTAACCACAAAGGTGGCATATGCAAGAGTGGATCCCAGCAGGAACCGGACCCTGCTGTGAACAACTCTGCCTCAGGGACAGCCCCTGCATATCAACTCATACACAATGATTGACGTTTACTCTTATAGTCAGCCAGCCTGAAAGATCAGCTCCACCTACCAGATTGGGAAGTACATTGACCAGTCCTCCAACTACTGGTGACACCACTCTGACATTCTCGAGTCCTGCAGAGGAGTCTGCTGGCTGCACCCAGTAGGGACCTATAGGGTGCTTTTTCTTCTGGAGAAGCTCTTGGCAGAGACTCAGACAGTGACTGAATTGTGTAGTTTTGGAAATAGAACCATTTTTCTCCACCTTCAGTGCATAGCCAGTGTACCCAGCCCCCTCCTATTGAATCACTGGGACAGCCCTGCCACTTTGTGGCCTCACCCTGCTGAGCTCAGCCATGCAGTACAAGGGGCATGTCTCTGAGGAGGATTCTGTCCAGGAATCAGAGAGGCAGGTGCTGGGATGTGTGGCTACATTGTGGGTATCCTCCCTGCTCCAACAGGTTTGCTGGTACTACTCTCAACAGGAGACTGTTTGGATCTGTCCCAAGTCCTGGTAGCCCTTCTTTGCTGAGCTCAGTTCCATGGGGGGAAGGATATGCTGCTCAAAGTTAGGATAATCAAAGTATGTCTCCCTTGGAGGCTATCGCCTGGGACTGGGATGAAGTGTTTGGGCCCCTCCCACAGGCTTGGCTGGCATCACCCCCATCTGCAGACTATTTTGTTCTCCCAAGACCAGGTAGCTCCTCCCTGCTGAGCTTGCTCCTGCAAAGGGGATAGCTGGCTACACCAAACCTAAACCTGTGGTGTGCTCGTTTCAGGGGAGCTAGAGTTAGAGACTCTGACAGAGACCAAGTGGTTTGGCTCTGGCATGGGGGTCACTTTCCCCTCATTGAGTGCCTGACAGCATGGCTACCAAGTAGGGTATCAACTAGCCCCATCCTCCTGAGTTAGCAACCTGTGACAGGGTCTGTGGGTCAAGGCCAGACTGGGCCTGCTCTAAAGTCTTTCTTCAGGAGGTTCTGGAGGAAGACCAAGCAACCTCAGAGTAGCTGACAGGTGGAGGCGGGCCTCAGGGAGCCTCAGAGTTTTTATAGATTTGCCCCCAGCTCTAACATGGAAGAAGCCAACTCTTGTAAGCATGTTGGTCCCTCTCCTGTACTCACAGGCCTGGTAGATGCAGACACAAATAATGAATACAGTGGTAGCTCCAGATAGGTAGCCCAATGCTGGTTACATATGTCTAACATCGACCTGTACCTTATCCCCACCCAAATGGACCCAAAACCAGCATATCCAGTGGTGGGCTTCAGAGTGTACCAGAGTTCAGCTGAACTAACCACAAAAGTGACATACACAAAAGGGGATCCTGGCAGGCACCAGATCCTGCTGGGAGGAGCTCTGCCTCAGGGGGCAGCCCCTACACAGTAATTCATACAAGGAGATCAAGGTTTATCTTTATAGTCAGCCAGCCTGAAAGAACTCCACCCACTAAAGGGCCAACAGCATTAAAGACTCAGCTACAACAAGAGGGTGCATATAACCCACACAAGAGACATTCCTGGAGCACCTATTGTGTTACTGAGCCCAACAAGACACTGTAACAAGTTTGGAAGTCAGAGATCTACCTAATACGCAGAGTCAAAATGGGGAGACCCAATAAACGAACAAGGTAAGGCCCCAGAAAAAGAATGCAGACAAGTGTACTTGAACAAAAATAAAATAAAAAAAAAACAACCAAAAAAACCATAATGGAATTTTTTTTTTAAAAGAATACATGAAATGGAAGCAACTAATATACCAGATGCACAGTTTAAAAAAATGGTTATAAGGATGCTCAAGGACCTCAGGGGAAGAATGGATGATCTCAGTGAAAATTTAAACAGATAGTAATCATTAAAAAACATAGGAACCATAAAATAACCCAGTCAGAAATGAAGAATACAATATCTGAAATGAACAATACACTAGACAAAATTAACAACAGGTTAGATAAAGCAGATGATCAAATCAGTGATTGAAAGGACAAAAGAGATAACAGTAAGCACCCACGTAGCGTATCAAAAAGAAAAGAAATTTAAAAAATGGAAAAAGTCTATAGGACCTCTGAAACAACATCAAACATAACAACACCTGCATCATAGGGGTGCCAGAAGGAGCAGAGAGTGAGCAATGGATAGAAAACTTGCTTGAAAAAATAATGGCTGAAAATTTCCCTATCCTGGTGAAGGAAAAAGTCACACAAGTTCAGGAAGTATAGAGTCTCAATTGAAATGAACCCAAAGAGGTCCAGACCAAGACACATCATAGTTAAAATTGCAAAGGATAAAGACAAAGAGAGAATCTTAATAGCAGCAAGAAAGAGACAGTTAGTTACCTACAAAGGAGTTTCCACAAAACTGTCAGCTGATTTCTCAATGGAACCATTTCAGGCCAGAAGGGATTGGCATAAAATATTAAAAGTGATGAAAGGCAAGGACATACAACCAAGACTACTCTATCCGGCAAGACTATCATTTAAAACTGAAGGCACTGTAAAGACAATTTTGCAGTGTCAACAACCCTTGCTATTCACATACATAGTTCAGGGAATCTAATACATATATAAGATTCTCTTGTTTAAGAATATATAACAAATATCTTTGGTTAAAGATATTTAAGCTTGTTTAAGAACATATAACAAATATCTTTGTTTCCTCACTGATGTCTTCTTAAACTTGTTTAAGAATACATAACAAATATCTTTGTTTCCTCACTGATGTCTTTTTAAACTTTCTGCAGCAGATATGTAAATTCCAAAGGCTAATAAACATTTTTAAGTAAAATATATTATCATTATTTGTACTAGACAGTTCAAGCTGTCATAACAAATACCATAGACTGGGTGGCTTAAACAATAGAAATTTATCTTCTCAGTTCTGGAGGCTAGCAGTCCAAGATCAAGGTACCAGCATAGTCTTCCTCTTATAGCCTTTGTTTTATTTAAAGTTTATTTTGTTTGGTATAAGTATTGCTACCTCAAGTTTTTTTTGGTTTCCATTTGTATGAAGTATGTTTTTCCATCCCTTTACTCCTAGTCTATATGTCTTTCTTTTTTTAAAGATTTTATTTATTTATTTTTAGAGAGAGGGGAAGAGAAGGAGAGAGAGAGGGAGAGAAATATTAGTGTGCAGTTGCTGCTCATGTGCTCCCCACCAGGGAACTGGCCTGCAACCCAAACATGTACCCTGACTGGGAATCGAACCAGCGACCCTTTGGTTCCCAAGTCCACGCTCAATCCACTGAGCTACACCAGCCAGGGCTCTAGTCTATATGTCTTTCAATATGAGGTGAATCTCTTATAGGCAGCATACATATGGATCTTTTTTTGTTGTCATTCAGCCACCCTATATCTTTTGATTGGAGCATGTAATCGATTCGCATTTAAAATAATTGTTGACAGATTTCTATTTCTTGCCATTTTATTTCTCATGTTTTTCATTTTTCCTTCTTATTTTGAAAAAAGACCTTTTAACATTTCTTGTAATACTGGTTTGCTGGTGATGAACTCTTTTAGCTTTTTCTTTTACCTTTGCCATTTTAATTATGCTATGCCTTGGTTTAGGCCTCTTTGGGTTCATCTTGTTTGGGACTCTCTGCACTTCCTGAACTTATGTGTCTTTTTCCTAGAACTATACTCATTTTTTTGGATTATTTTTTGTTTTTGCTGTTTTCATTGGATATTTCCCACTTCCTTTCTTCCAAATTGCTGATATGATCCTCTGCTTTATCTACTTTACTTTACTATTGAGTCCCTATAATGTATTCTTCATTTTGTTATTATATTCTTCATTTCTGACTGGTTCTTTGTTATGTTTCTATCTCCACTTTTATATTTCTTATCTCTTTATTGAAGTTCTCACTGAGATCATTGAGCATCCTTATAACTAGTATTTTGAGATCTGCATCTGGTAGAGTGCTTGTATCCATTTTACTTAGTTATTTTCATGAAGTTTGGCCTGTTCTTTCATTTGGGATATTTCTTTTGGGATGTTTCTTGTCTCCTCATTTTGGCTGCCTCCCTGTGTTTGTTTCTGTGTATTAGGTAAAGCTGCTATGTCTTCCAGTCTTGGTAGAGTGAACTTATGCAGTAAGCATCTTATCCCGAGGGGCCTAGTGGTGCAGCCTCTCTGGCTACCAGAGTCGGATGCCCCAGGTGTGCCCTGCCTCTCTCTGTGAGCTTTGTGCACTTTCCTATTGTAGTTAAGCCTTAATTGCTGTTGGCATGTCAATGGGAGGGATTTTTCCCTGGGCTGATCAGCTGTGAGGACTACCTGTGACCACTGTGGAGGAACTGCTGTGCAGGGGCCAACTCCATGTAGAAAGACTCTCTTCAGCAGGGTCCTGGTGCCTGCTGAGTCCACCCCTTGAATGTGTTGCTAATTAGAGGTGGTTGGGTGGTACTTTGGCATGGTTTGGAGCTATTTACCAAGGATGTTGGCTCTGGGGCCTCCTGAAAATTGCAGGCCAAGATCAGCCTCTTCATTACCTCTGCCCAAGGTCACCTGGCATGAGCTACAAAGAGATATGCTTATGGCTGCTACAGTGCTGGGCTTAGAGGTGCCAGGAATAGGCTAAGCTGTGAACCAAGACTGGATGATTCTATTGCTGAGCCTGGGGCCCCATAGCAAGAGGTACAGAGTATGCAAAGGCCAGATACTACTTGCCTGAGAGATTTTATGAAAGTCTGCAGCATGAGCCAAAACAGGTTTTTTGTATGGAAAAACCACTGGAAATGGCCTAGGTGGGCCTAAAAGTTGGGTGGGGTGTGGTCTCAGGGTATCATCAGGGCAGATGAACAGTGTTAGCCAGGTTGATGGAGACTCAGATATGGCACCAACCTGCAGACTCTGTCAGTGTATGAGAGGGCTCAGTAAGGAAACAATGGCCTCTGCCAGCACTATTGTCTGTAAGAAATCTACCCTCCCTGCCCCAGCTCTCATCCTGATACAGGACAATTCAGTTCCTCCCCATGTGTCTCTGGCAGCTTTTGAGCTGCTGCCCCAGCACTGGAATTCAGAGTGACTGAGTCTGAATAAGTCGTGTGTGAGTGCTTTAAAATAAATATTTGAAGGGACTTATCTAAGAAAAAGAAGAAGATCAAAACTATGAATGTTAAAATGACAACAAACTCACAACTATCAACAACTGAACCTAAATGAAAACAAAAACAAACTAAGCAAACAACTAGAACAGGAACAGAATCACAGAAATGGAGATCACATGGAGGGTTATCAGTGAGGAAGGGGAAGGGAGGAATAGGGAAAAAGGTACAAAGAATAAGTAGCATAAATGGTAGGTTGGAAAAAATACAGGAGGAGGTTAAGAATAGTATAGTAAATGGAGAAGCCAAACAACTTATATATATGACCAATGGACATGAACTAAGTGGTGGGGAATGTGGGTGGGAGGGGGTGTACAGGGTGGAGGGGAATAAAGGGGGAAAAGTGGGACAACTATAATAGCATAATCATTAAAATATATTTTTAAAAAATAAGAAACGTTTGGGATTCCAGCAGCCCTCCATCTCACTCAGCTACAATCCCCACTGTTTTCACAAGTAGAAGTTATGGGGACTTCTTTTCCTGGCACTGGAAACCTGGGCTGGGGGCCTGGTATGGTACTAGAACCACTCCTTCCTCGGGGGTGACCTCCACAGCTAGAGATATCCCTTCCAATTTTTAGCCAGCATATGTGGGTATGGTACCAATCTGTATTGTTTCTCTACCTCTCCTACTAGTCTTGATGTGGCCTCTTCTTTATATCCTTATTTATTGGACTTCTGTTCAGCTAGGTTGCAGGTGGTTATAAATGATGATTATTTCATAGTTTACAAAAGCTGTAAACTACAGTTTACATGTTAAATTCCATGATGTTACCCCATCATGTAATTTTGATGTTGTCATCAGAGGTATCAAGTACAGCCTTTACTCACGATGCCATCTTGCCCAGACACCACAGTGGACTCCTTTATTTTTAAATTATGGTTGCTTGTAGTTTATCAGTGTTTTTTTCCAGCCACTTGATTAGAAACACACAAACAAAATGCCTGTCACCAGGTAGGTGGTCATTTATCATTTGTGTACTAGAACAAATGTTTTTTCCCAAGAAAGTTGTTATATGTTGAATATAATCTAGGAACTTGAAATAAGTGACAAATCACTAAATTATGTGTCTAAATGTTTAACTAGCACTCAAGATTGACTGATGTTTCCCAGAGAGTATGTAACATTGAGAAACTGAATCACTTTTAGACAACCAAAATAGAAGCCTTAGCCTGGACTGAGAAGCTTTCAAAAGCCTCTCATACTACTAAAAATGGTCTCTAGACTACATTATTATCATTGTCATTAATACCATCATCATCCTTTGCACTGAGAAAAAACTTATCAGAGGTGCTCAAAGCATTATTGAGACTATCCAATTAGCTGTGTAATATTCAGAGTTTCCATATCTATACCCTTATCATTTAATGTCTCACTGGGTATCCTGAATTGTATATAATAACCCTGACTTACTTTTAAAGTTTTACCTGTATGGAAAACTAGAGGGACTGAATCAAGTTTGTGAGAAAACATTGATAAAATAGTCATTGTTCACCTTTTAATAAGTTATTTTGTAATAGTTTTATATTAGAAATTGTTTAACATTATAAGACTGTAATAACCTTTATGCTAAGAATTCATATAACAGTTTAAAAGGAACCATCAAATCCTTTTTATTATGATGATAATATCTATACCCTGAAAAGCACATTCAAATTGTAGTATTAGTAATGGTACAATGTAACTTAATTATGTTCAGGAATTTAATTATTTGGGTTTCTAGGACTGGGATGTTATTCATTGTTTTCTTCCTCAAAGTGATGTTACTTCATCAGATGCCAATATCTTAAAGAATTGGTTAAATATGAGGTTTGAGCCTATCCCTTTGAAGAAGTATTAGGATAAGCAGGGCTACCTTGGCCTGTTTGTAGAATCTTATAAAGGACCAGAGAAAGAAGGAAAATCCTTTTTTAGATTGGATCTCAGGTTCTGTCCCATAATTTGTTCCTAATGGTTCCTTCTCAGTCCTCTGGTATGATAACAAATAATTCAAAATTATCTTCTGATATGAAAGCACTTATAAAGGTTGTAACCAGGTCTTGCCTCTGCATATTTTTCTTAGGCTAATATCCTCAGGTCCTTTCACCATTTTCAGTCTCTTCATCATACTCTTTTGGAACTGCTGTAGTTCTTCATTGTCTTTTTTAAAAGAAGGTGTCTGGAATTGAAAGCAATATTTAGCCATAGCAAAAGCTGAGCAGATAAAATCTGGGCCAATATATCTCTCATTCTGAACCCCATTAATGTATTCTAAGATTGCATTTGTGATTTTTTAGGGATCATATCAAATTGTGGCCATAGTGTATTTATAGCAAACCAACCTGCATCCCCAGGGCATTTTCACAAAAAATGATTAAACCATTCTTTCTCCATCCTTTGTAAATAGAGGTGATTGATAGCCTTATGGAATATAAGCATGTTAGTTTATTTAGACCACTGATTTTGCAATCATGGGTTATGCTCCCTCCAAGGATCAATTATGATCTCTGAAAAGGTGGAGTTGGGTGGGTGGGTAGGACACTGGTGACTAGTTTAAAAAACATATTTAATATGGTTTAATATTTGAAAAAGTGAAAGAGGACATCGGTAAACTCTTAAGAAATGAGAAGTCAAGATATTTCTATTATTAATTTATCACCTCAGCTGCAAATCAAACTTTATTACCTGCTCTGCAAAGATTGAGATGGGCCTTTTAAATACTTTTTCTATGTTAGATAGTATGATATTAAACTTTGTCAGTTAAGGGTATTGCAGAGATATTTTGGAGATGATATGTCTTTTTGTAAACAGCTTTTTATGGTACTCAAGGGCAGATTTCCAGCAAGTTCCATCACTGTGGCACCACAATGACTTTTCTGCCATTCATTGGGTCCCAGCTCTTTCCTCTCCATCAAGGTCTGGATCTCTAAGCCTTGAGGAGGGTGTAGGGGAGCCTCTTCCATGCATGCTCTAACCTCTAAGGGTAGTGGCTACTTCTTATATCTGATTTACTTCTCTTCCTTAGAGCTCTTTACTTTTTCTTTAGCCAGTTTCTTGTTGTTCTAATCCCCGTTATAAATAATAATTCTTTAGATTTAACTTTCCCTATTCAAGTTACTATGTGGTTTTCCCCTCCTAATTGGACCTTGACAAATTTGGATGCTGCCGTCCACAAGGCAGCCTATGTTCTCACCACCACACATGCCTTTTCTGCATGTGATTACCTCTCTCCTGAATGCTGGTTTTCTCCTCTGAACAATTCCTACCAACTTATAAATGTAGCTTAACAATTCAATTCTTCTAAAAACGATTTCTAGATGAACCTTATCACATACTATTTGCACATTTGTCCTGTGTCTGCCTTTGGCACTTCTGCAGCCTTGGTATACATATGCAATATAAAATATGCATTTTAAATGTTTGAAATCTCTTTTATAAATCTGTTGCAACTTTGAGAGTAAATCACCGATGTCTCAAAATTGGGGACCTTGTCTTTCATTTCTCCCATATACCTTCCTTGAGGGACCTGGTGCTATGCTCACTGTAGGCTTCTTACTTAGTTGGAGCTAACTGAATAACTAGGGACAGCTGGAAATTTCAGTTTTTTGTCAGCTATTTGGCAAGTGATGTGCTGACAATTGCTGCAGGAGAATAAAAATGCACCAAGACTTATCCATACATGAGGCATAAGTGACATTAAAAATGCACGTAGTCCAGTTTATACATTTTCTACGTAAGAGTAGTAGTCAGAGTGAACCCCATCCAAGGTGGCATTAACACTGTGTCAAGCTGAAGAGTCAGCTAAAGGTTACAGACTAAGGATCATACTGAAGTGCCAATATGGCTGAGATACAGACTGGCTATAGCTACTGCAAGTATCTTTTTAAATAGTTTTCTCAACACTTCTTATGTATCAATTGGCAAGTCTGAGTCACGAGTGGTGAGCTGGAACATAGCCACTGCATCAGCACTGAAGCCAGGCTTTGAGTAGTGTTAGCTCTGCAGGGTTAGAAATATACAGTGACACAATCCCAGAAGACCTGCTAATCAGCTTCCACATGGAGATGGGAAGGCAGACAAAGAAACATGGAGAAGACTTCTTAAGGAAGACCTAAGGTGCCGCTACTTACACTATAACTACTGCAGAAGCAATAACCTAATCAACCTGGCTTATGGCCCTCACAAACAAAGTAAATAATTTTGACCTGCGATGCGACAAAATTCTGGAGAGTAAAGAAGCAGAACTGTGAACAGTGAGGAAGCCAGCAGCTAACTTTCTGGGAGATGTGCAATGATCAGGGAGCTTCTGATCTCTCATTAGACTCTATCACTGTGTGGAAGCACATGAGCATCATTGATGTTAACAGCATCTTTCTATGACTACAAAGGGCAGCATGGAAGACAGGATCTAATATTTCGGAAGAAATAAGGGAGAACAATGAGACTATAAAGGAGAAAAGGACTTTTCTGTTTATCAGCTGCTAACACATATAAGACATATTTGGTGGTAGTATTACAATAACACAAAAAGAATAAAAGCCAAACAAAATTTATTTGACAGAAGAAAAGATGGCATTTTATTTAGAAGTATCCTCATAACCTTAGGCAAAGAACATTTGCAAGATATCTTAAGTTCTTAGGCAAAGAACATTTGCAAGATATCTTAAGTTAATATTGATGTAACTTGTGCTGCAGACAGTCATTGATCCCCTGGGTTTGAGACACTGGCTTGATCCCCTGGGTTTGAGACACTGGCTTCATATCTGATACCAAGAAACATTCCCACTTAAGGTGTAGCCTCCCAAAATTATGACCTAAATTTCCAAAGGCATCATTATTAACCAACAAGATAGAATTGGGGTCAGTTCTTAACTTCTTTAAAAAGAACTAAACTTTAGTTAAAATTAAATAGAAAAATGTTATAAAAGTGATACACTTAATTGTAACTGGAAAAGCCCAAATTTAGCTCTAGGTAATCTTAGTAATATGAATTAATAAACCTCTCTTTCTTTCTCTCCACATACAAACACATACACACAACCACTTATTTCCGATGGTCAGAAAGCTCTGATACCAGTTGTAGTAATTTGGCAATCCTGCTCATGCAGTGAGATCCTTGACAATTTTCACCTGATAGGACCACAAAGGAAGGTTTACATCCAAGTTCAGTATTCCAACAACACAAGCAGGTTCAAAGTAAATATTATTAATGTTATCATTGATGTCTCCTCAAGAGACATTTTGTAAATACGGAAAGATCACTGGTAAATCATCGGATTTAAAAAATCGTTGAGCATTTGATTTTTGTTGCTTGTCAAATTTTACAGTTTGATTTGCCAGTATCTGAGGATTATTATACCAGAGAAGTTCTGTGTTTTGATTTATGGTGCTTCATCTTAGCTGAATATTGCAGTGGTTCAGGGAAGGCTTAAGCTAGGGTAGTAGTTGCAGCAGTAAAGTACTTTTCTATTTAAGACTTTCTTGATAAGGTATCTAATACATTACCCCCAATGAAATTCCATACCCATGCACAATTACCAGCACTGATGCAAAACAGTAGTGGGCCATGTGTATCTCATTGTCAATGGACAAAGAACAGCTATTATTGTCATATACCTTTGACATGTGTTTCCCTCTGTCTGCTCTCAAAGCATATCCATTCAAGGCATTCAAGAGTTACCTGTGGGCACAGCTCCCCTGACTCCAGAGGAATGTTAGAAACCCTATCTACCTTGATGATTCAGTATGAAAAGGGTTATACATTTACAACATTTAATGGATTATAGACATCTGGTTTGGATAAATCATGGTTATGGTAATTTATTGATATCCTTCATTGTGAGAGCATCAGTCAACTGCAGAGGAGAATGTTATATTTTTCAATAACTCTCCTGTAATACCAAATAATGAGTCAGAAGTGTTTTCTTTGGATTCTGCCCTAGGGCCAGTATAGTTTGCCAGTTTGATCATGGTTCAAACTTTAGAAATTCAGAGTTCTAATCTCAGATTGTCAACACAGAGCAGGTACACTATGCAAGAAACTATCTTAGGTGTTGAACTCTTCTTCCTTTGTTATTCAAAATTCATTCAGTACAAATAATGAAAGGGATCATATCTTCATAGGGGCCTATAAAAGTAGGAGGGTCTTTGAATTGGAAGAATAACCCAGGAGGAGCCCTAATTTTGCGGATAAGCCTGATCACTCCAAATCTGTCTGAGATTGCAATATCTTCTTCTAGTTCCTCCTGAGGATGCCCCTTACATCACCAGACCAATCTACACTCTGTAATTTGGTTACAAAAGCTGTGGGAAGTGTGTTCCACCAATTAAATAATTTAGTTTCTAGATGTTCTCAACAAAGGCATCCAAGTACTTCAGAATGTCTAAAATTCTTCTGTAACTTCACAATGTCCAGCATCCAAATGACAAGAATGCTAAATTACATAGATTGTTTACTAGTTTTGGGACCCAGAGTCACTATAAAGGGGGTCATAAATGTACTTAGTATTAAGGTAAACATTAAGGTGCTTAAATGAGAGAACAAAGAAAGGATATTATGAAAATCAGAGCAATTCAGCCTATTGTATATTCCTATTTGGGAAACTAAAAAAAAAAATACAAGTTTGACACCTTCTGCCTCCATTATTAACACTTGTAACTGTGAAGAGTTGGACTCTTGAGGCAGGAAGTATGATATTAAGAGCTTAAGTGTCTTTGGGGTTGATAATTAGTCACACACACCAACCTCTCTGGAAAGCAATCTTGGAAAGAACAGGCACTCCTGTCTAAAATGTCAGGTGCTAGAGTTGTGCATATTTTTATTAAAGTGAAAAAAATCACATGGGCTTAGAGCCCCTCAACAATGTTACTTTTATTTATATGAAAGGGATGACTATAGTACATTGTGTTGTTTATTCTTACTGAGTGTACACCAAGTATGAGAATGGAGATTATTAAAGCCTGTCAGGTAAATTGGCTCTGGTACAGCTATGAGAGGGAAGATGACAGCTGGCTAGCTGGGGTATTAGTTTGGAAACTTTGATGAAGTTTCATAGTGTGAGAACCGTGCACACATTTTACACATTGCCATCTTTGTGGGGGTAACTGTGATTGTATTTGGTTGATAAAGTTATGTTCAGTGCATGAAAGCTCCCAGGGTAGAGTTCACAAATTCAGAAAAATTTCCTCTCGAAGTCCCAGTTTAGGTGGGCCATTGACCACTCAGTGACTGAAAGTTGTTTGTAATTTGGAGGTGGAGGTGAGCCAATAAGCAGGGGAGGCTGGTGTTCTTATCACAAATTATTGGCAATATTAATCTCAACACAAAAATCAATGATAAAAAGGATAATATGGTCTTATCATTCCTTTATGGATAAGATACAGAGGTAAAGAATGAAGGGAGGCTTGGTAGACACTTTGAAGGTAGACAATGCCAAGTGTTACAACTCTCTCTCCACTGGAATGTCGTGCTTGTTACTGCAGTCTGCCTTCTGTTCATGAATGGGAGGATTTTGGTTTTGTGTACTGTGGAAATAAGACAAGCCACACTTTGCTTGTAGAACAAAAAGACAAATTTATAAGCTTGTTATTTAAGCTGGCTGTGCTCTGTAATAGGCTCCAAAATGCAAATGCAATTACAATCATTGTTTTAAAATAAATGTCATAATTAATACAGAGTGGTCACCTTTTCAGACATTATGCTTGATGATGGAGAGCAACATATTCAATTTAGCTGGTGTCTTTTACATAACTGAAAGATACTTAAACCTATCCAGGTGGGACTTACTGTAGGAGCCATCTTAGTGAAAAGTTCAATGGACTATATATGGTTCGCAGAGATGTTTTTAAAAATTAGAAGCAGAAAGGGCTCTCTACATATAACATCTATGCAAATGTCACCTAAACAACTGTGAGAAGAATGAAGATGAATACTTAGTTCTTCATAGTATTTTTTAAAATTATGTATTTATTTATTTATTTTTAGAAAGAGAGGAAGGGAGAGAAAGAGGGAGAGAAACATTAATGTGTGGTTGCCTCTTGTTCACACCCCTTCCTCCTCTGGGGACCTGGCTTGGAATCCAAGCATGTGCCCTGACTGGGAATTGAGCCAGTGACCCTTTGCTTCTCAGTCCAGTGCTCAATCCATTGAGCCACACCAGCTAGGGCTAATTCTTCACAGTCTATATGGAAGTGAAAAAATAATGCTTATTATCTAAATGATCTCAATGCTTAACATCCCACATGATCAGGAAGTCCCTTTTATACCTGAACCCAGATTTATTCTTTTTTGCTCTTCAATGAATTCTCTGGAGATAAACATCTCTTCTATATGAAAAACTAAGGACACATCCAACTTCTTCAACCAGGGGAAGAAAGAAGAAAAGCATACCATTTATAAATCTAACCTGCCATTTTTTTCTAACATTGCAAATTTTTTGAGTTGAAGAGACACCACTAAATAGTCTTTCAAAAAATATTGTTCTTTCTTAGTAAAGAGGAATTAGGAAAAATGCAAAATGATATGAAACATAATAATATCCATATAATAGGGATACCAGAAGGAGAAGGAGAAGAGCAAGGGATAGCAAATCTGTTAGAAAAAGTAATGATGGAAAACTTCCCTAATCTAATGAGAGAAAAAGTCACACAAATCTGGGAATCACAGAGAGTCCCAATCAAGAGGAACCCAAAGAGGCCCACTTCAAGACACATCATAATTAAAAGGGCAAAATTCTAATACAACGAGAGAATCTTAAAGACAGCAGGGGAGAAACAAAAAGTAACATACAAGGGAGCCCCAATAAGATTAGCAGCTTACTTCTCAATGGAAACACTCCAAACCAGAAGGGAATTTCTGGTTTGGCAAGAAATATTCCAAGTAATGAGAACCAGAGGCCTGCAACCAAGGCTATTTAACCAGCAAGGCTCTCAATCAAGATAGAAGGCAAAATAAGAAGCTTCCCACACAAGAGAAATCTAAAAGAATACATCTCCACCAAACCAGCTCTGCAAGAGATGCTAAAGGGACTGCTTTAAGGAAAGGAAGGAAAAGAGAGAAAGAGAAGAACACAGGTACAAAAATGGCAATAAATAAGTACCTATCAATAATATCCTTAAACATAAATGGATTAAATGCTTCGATCAAAAGACATAGAATAGCTGCATGGATAAGAAAGCATGACCTACACATATGCTACCTACAAGAGACCCACCTCAGGACAAAAGACCTACACAGACTGAAAGTGAAGGGCTGGAAACAAAGTTTCCAAGCAAACGGACAGGAAAAAAAAGCTGGGGTAGAAGTACTCATATCAGACAAAATAGACTTCAAAAAAAGGGCCATAAAGAGAGGCCCAGAAGGTCACTTCATAACACTCAAGGGAAGAATCCATCAAGAAGACAAAAACATTGCACACATATTTGCACCCAACATAGGAGCACCGAAATACATAAAGAAAACCTTAGAGAACTTCAGGAAAGATATTGACAGCAACACAATTATAGTGGGGAATTTTAACACCCCACTGTAAAAAATGGACAGATCTTCCAAACAAAATATCAACAAAGGTATTGTGGTATTGAACAATGCCCTAGATGAAATGGACTTAACTGATATATAGAGAGAGCCCTTCATCCCAAAGAAGCAAAATACATATTCTTTTCAAATGCACCTGGAACATTTTCAAAGATAGACCACATGATAGGACACAAAACAAGCCTTAATAAATTCAGAATATCGAAATCATATCAAGCATTTTCTCTGATCACAAGGGACTGAACTAGAAACCAACCTCAAGGAAAAAACTCGAAAACACTCAAATTCATGGAGATTGAATAGCATGCTATTAACAACAAATGGGTCAAGAATAAGATCAAGGAAGAAATAAAAAAGTTTCTGGAAACAAATGAAAATGAACTCACAACAATCCAAAACTTATGGGACACAGCAAAGGCTGTCCTGAGAGGGAAGTTCATAGTGATATAGGCCTACCTAAAAAAAATAAAAAAGAAACATTTCAAATACACAACCTAACCCCATACCTACAAGAACTCGAGAAACAACAACAAAGCCCAGAGCAAGTAGAAGGAAGGAAATAACCAATATCAGAGCAGAATTAAATGACACAGAGAATAAAAGCACAATTCTAAGGATCAATAAATTCAGGAGCTGTTTCTTTGAAAAGATAAACAAATCGACAAGCCTTTAAGCAGGCAGATCAAGAAAAAAAGGGAGAGGAACCAAATAAACACAATCAGAAATGAAAGAGGAGAGATTACAACTGATACCACAGAAATACAAAGGATTGTAAGAAATTACTATGAAGAACTGTACACCAAGAAATCTGAAAACCTAGGTGAAATGGACAAGTTTCTAGAAAAATATAATCTTCCAAAACTCAATGAAGAAGAAGCAGAAAGCCTGAACAGACCAATAACAACAGATGAAATTGAAGTAGTAATAAAAAAACTCCCAACACACAAAAGCCCTGGGCCAGATGGTTTCACAGGAGAATTCTACAAAGCATTTAAGGAAGAGTTAACCCCTACCCTTCACAGACTACTCAAAAAAGTCCAAAATGATGAGAGACTCCAAAACTCTTTTTATGAAGCCAGCATCATCCTAATCCCAAAACTAGATAAAGACACAACAAAGAAAGAAAACTTCAGGCCAATATCTCTGATGAACATAGATGCAAAAATCCTCAACAAAATACTGGCAAGCCACATAACATATTGAAAATATCATACACCACGACCAAGTGGGATTCATCCCAGGGATGCCAGGATGGTTCAATATTCACAAATCAGTAAATGTAATACATCACATAAACAAAAGCAAAGACAAAAATCACATGATCATATCAATAGATGCAGAAAAAGCATTTGATAAGGTACAACACTGATTTATGATAAAACGATTCAGCAAAGTGGGAATAGAGGGAGCATTCCTCAACATAATAAAGGCCATATTTGAGAGACCTACAGCCAACATCATACTCAAATGGGCAAAAAGTAAAATATTGTCCACCAAGATCAGGAACAAGACAAGGTTGTCCACTTTCACCACTTCTATTCAACATAGTATTGAAAGTTTTAGCCACAGTGATCAGACAAGAAAAGGAAATAAAAGGCATTAAAATCAGAAAGGAGGAAAAAAAACTGTCACTGTTTGCAGATGACATGATAGTGTACATAGAAAATCCTATAGACTCCACCAAAAATCTGCTCAACCTAATAAATGAATTTGGCAAAACAGTGGGATACAAAGTCAATATCTAGAAATCAAAGGCATTTTTGTATACCAACAATGAAACAGCAGAAGCAGAAATCAAGAAAAAAAATCGCATTTGATACAGCAACAAGAAAAATAAAATATCTAGGAATAAACCTAACCAAGGAGGTAAAAGACCTGTACTCAGAAAACTACACAACACTGAAGGAAGAAAGAAATCAAGGAAGACACAAACAAATGGAAACATATACCGTGTTCATGGATCGGAAGAATTAACATTATCAAAATGTCCATACTACCCAAAGCAATTTACAAATTCAATGCAGTACCTATTAAAGTACAAATGGCATATTTCACAGACATAGAACAAACACTTCAAAAATTTATGTGGAACCATAAATGACCCTGAATAGGTGCAGAAATTTTGAGAAAGAAGAGCAAAGTAGGAGGAATCACAATACCTGATACCAAACTGTATTACAAGGCCACTGTAATCAAAACAGGCTGGTACTGGCATAAAAACAGTCACATGGACCAGTGGAATAGAACAGAGAGCCCAGAAATAAATCCAAGTCTCTATGGTCAATTAATATTCAACAAAGGGGGCAGCAACATAAAATGAAGTCAAAATAGCCTCTTCAACAAGTGGTGTTGGGAGAACTGGACAGCTATGTGCAAAAAAAATGAAACTTGAGCACCAACCTACACCATACACAAAAATAAATTCAAGGTGGATAAAAGATTTAAATATAAGCCGTGACACCATTAAAGTCCTAGAGGAAAACATAGGCAGGAAAATCTCAGATATTTCACGCAGCAACATTTTTACTGATATGTCCCCTAAAGCAATGGACATAAAGGAAAGAATAAACAAATGGGATCTCATTAAAATAAAAAGTTTCTGCACAGCTAAAGAAAACAGTACTGAAATAAAAAGAGAACCAACCATATGGGAAAACATATTTGCCAATGATACCTCAGACAAGGGTTTAATCTCCAAAATATATAAAGAACTTACATGACTCCACTCTGAGAAGACAAGCAACCCAATTCAAAAATGGGCAAAGGACTTGAACAGACACTTCTCCAAGGAGGACATACAGAGGATCCAGAGACACATGAAAAGATGCTCAGTATTGCTAGCTATCAGAGAGATGCCAATTAAAACCACAATGAGATACCACTTCACACCAGTCAGAATGGCCATCACAAACAAAGCAACAAACAACAAGTGTTGGAGAGGTTGTGGAGAAATGGGGACCCTAGTGCACTGTTGGTGGGATTGCAGACTAGTAAAACCACTATGAAAAACAGTATGGAAATTTCTAAGAAAACTCAAAATGGATCTGTCTTTTGACCCAGCAATTCCACTGCTCAGAATAGGAACCCTGAAACACCAATCCAAAATAACCTAAGCACCTCAATGTTCATAGCAGCACAATTTACAATAGCCAAGTGTTGGAAGCAACTTGGTGCCAATCAGTAAATGAATGGATCAAAAAACTATGGTACATTTACAAATGTAATTCTATGCAGCAGAAAGAAAGAAGGAGCTCCTACTCTTGGTGACAACATGGATGGAACTGGAAAGCATTATGCTAAGGGAAATAAACCAGGCGGTGAATAACAAATACTGTATGGTCTCACCTTTAACAGGAACCTAAACAATAAAACAAACAAACAAGCAAAATATAACCAATGTCACTGAAATTGAGAACAGGCTGATAGTCACCAGAGGGGATGGGGAGGGGATTTCAGAGGGAAAAAGGGAAGGGTTTACAGGAACAAGTATAAAGGACACATGGACAAAAACTAGGGGGGGTGGAAATGGGAGGGAGGTGGCAAGGGCTGGGGTGGTGGGCTGGGATGGGAGTAAAAGACAGAAAACTGTACAAGAACAACAATGAAAATATAATTTAAAAAAGAAGGAAAAGAGGTATTTCCATTTTATCAGGAAAATAGAATTGCTTTCTGGAAAAAAAAAGAAATATTATTTGGCATTAAGAATTAATAAATTACTGATGCATGCAATGACATGGATGAACCTTGAAAACATTTTGTTAAATGAAAGTCAATCACCAGAAAACATATGTTGTATGATTCCTTTCATATCAAATGTCCATAACAGGAAACTTTACAGAGATAGAAAGTAGGTTAGTGGTTGCATCGGGTTCTGGAGCAGAGAGGGTGCATGGGATAGGGAGAGTGATGCTTTAAGGTTTTTTGGTGAAGGCAATGAGAATGTTCTAAAATCAATTGTGGTTGATGATTAATGAATATATGGAGTTTATAACATGAATATAATGAAAACCATTGGATTGTGCACTTTAAATAGGTAAATTTTATGCTATATGAATTATATCTTAATAAGCTGTTGGTGGAAGGGGGATATTGTTGCAGCCATCTTTGGAAAGACAATCTACCACACTTAGAGGGATTCATTGTTTATGCCACAATAAGTAGAAATCAAGAAAATTTAATTAATTGTAAACATACATGTTTTATCTTCTGGGGTGAGAGGAGTATTTTTTGGTGGGTGGAAGATCGTTTTTTATGAGTCAATATGGATTACTAAAAGACCAGAAGACAGGTCATGAGAGGCCTATTTTTTTTGTTGGTGTTGAATTCTTTAGAGACCTAGAGAATTTATGGCTCAAAGTTGCCATAAAGTTAAAGTTTTGTAACCTCTACTTATCAGTCATGGCATCCTCTCTTCCTGCCCTCCTTCCTTTCAACAATCCTATGGTAAAATGAGAGGACCGAAGTCCAAGTGTACATGCCACCATCTCTTTTCCTAGATACAGATATAATTAAAAGCCTATTGCAACCCCCTGGTGAGAGACATAACAATTCCCTAGTATGTCACTATCTTTGAAGACAGCAATAAGATGGTGATCTGCCAGCACCAAGGAGGGAAAGGGGTCCATGCCAACAACTATGGAATTTCTGGGCCCTCCTCTTGCACGGCTCACTTTTTGGTTGTTTTTGTCATTCATTCCAGTTGAAGCTGCTTTATTTTATTTTATTTTTCCCAGTATGAGTCTGCTGAAGTGGGCAGTAATTCAGTTTGTGAATGTGTTAACTCTGGGAAATCACATATTAGCACTGGACTTTCAAGAAAAGCCATACATGAAAATATGAGCATGCTTGTTTCGAGTGGAGAACTATTTCAGTGAAACCTCTCATAGAATATTGGAATTTTCTACTAACCTATCAACAAGGCAAAAACTCAATTGAAGTAAACCTCAAGAGCCACAAAATTAATTTTCAGGACCAGATCTCATTCAAGTTTTAGATGGACAGCAGAGGGGATGGACAACCTCACCCATCACATTATGGGTGGGGTTGGAGACTGAAAATTGGCAGATCTGGGGATGGGTCCACAGATTTGAGAGGTAAAGAAATTTGAAAATATGAGTCTTCATTTTACTCCATGGATTGCTTGTGTAAAAGGAGATGCATAGGAGAAATGCCTGAACAGAGCCATCTCCTGGGAACAGGGGATGGAGGTTTTCCTAAAGAGGGTAGAGATTTATACTGTAAAAGATTGAGGGAAAGGCTTTCTCTGTGAAGAAGGAAATGAGACAGTTCCCCAACCTTATGTCACTGAAGGCCAGCCTTAGTCATGATTCCAGGACATCTTTATCCTGCAGTTGTACTGTGGCTACCAAAAATGTAGTTGGGTACATCATTTAGCTTTCTTGTTCATCATAAACCCCAAACTGGGATCCTATACACTGGAATTGTTGCCATTTCAAGATATTCAATGATGAATAAGAGAGCTCTGGGCTATTTACCTTGAGTGAGAAATCACTGGAGGAAATAAGTGTTACACTAAAGATATAAAGTATTTCTATTTGGCTGGAATTGCTGTGTGGAACAAAGGACCACCCTAGAAGCTTAGACAAAGAGTTTACACTGATAAAGAGTACCTGTAGAAATGAAAGTCTTCAAAACGGAAGAGGAAAGCAGAGACTGTCATGCAATGATAAGTGGTCAAAATGGAAGCAAAAGTTGTACAATTTGACAATGAAGCAAAGGTGAGGTAGAAGCAAAAAAAAAAAAAAAAGTAACACAATTGCTGTAGACAAAAGGATTTGTTCATCATTGTTCCACCTAAAATTCTTGACAGCCACCTTTACAAATCTACAGTAGAGTGACAACTGTGTCCAATAACAAACCTAAAGCACTATTAGGCCCCAAGGTGTCCTCTGAATTGTCCAAGATCAAATTATAGTGAACAAGATTCTCTTGCTTCTCTAATCTCCCAAGGCTGGGTCACAGGCTTGTCTAAAGGTCCCCTAAGTGCCATGTTTTTACCCTGATCATCTGACACTTATTATATTGAATAATAGTTGTCTAACCACTCAAGTGCAGCATAAACTCCTTGGGTAGCAAAGTTATGACATTGTTGTTTTCCTAGCACCCAGAACATTGCTTGATCCAGATAATAAGTGTTTTCTGATTTAAAGAATAAATTAATAAACATTAAGTGTTTACATATGTTTAATTTGAGTTATTTGAAAATTAGTATATCAGATACTGATTTAATAAATATGCAATATTCTGCTGAGTATAAAAGTATGTATCATTGTATTAATCAGAATATATCTCACCCAAATCATGCAGAATTAATAAAAACTTTAATTGAATTATATAAAAATATGATGAACAATTCTGAAACAAGAAAAAAGGGACTATGACTTCAAGCTGGTATCTAGCATTAAAATACCAGTGGCATTCTATTAGACATTTTAAAATGAGTCATGGTAAAAGTAATATGTGAAAAATAACAGAAGTACAGAGAAAGGGTAAAGAAAAGCAATGGAATTAATGATAGGATATTTTTCACATCAGGGTCTAAAAATAGTATCAGAAATAAACATATAAGAAAATAGATGAGAAGTTGTGTATTTTTCTTATTACAGTCATTTATATCTAAAGAAATTAATGTCTATCAGTTTGAAAAGCTTTCCCAGTTTCCCATTATTCACAGTGAACACGGTATGCTATCTCATTTCTGACAGAGTCCAAAGGGACCATGTTAAGCCTGAGCAATGCTACTGATACAATAAGAACTAATGGTTTTATTTGATCACTGAGTGAAAAATGTCTAGGTGGGAGATAATTGGAAAGCTACTAAGGGTCCTGTCCTGCATTCTACTCTGTTAGTTCACAGGGCATTTCAAATCATTTTGAACCTAAGATATCATCTACAAACTCAGCTAAGTAGCTGCCAAGATATATGTATGTTAGTTACAGCTCTACCATTAAGGGGCTGTGAGACTTTGGCTAAGTCATGTGAACTTTCCTGAGTTCATATAGTTTCCCACTTCAACCAAATAATCGTATTACCGGTGGAGAAGCTGGTACCCTTGGTCTGCTCCTTCCCAGTGAGCCCAGAGACTTCACGCTCCTGCAGGGAGTGTAACAGGGTGCAGCCAAGAGGGGGGCCCCAAAAAGGAAATTGGAATGGGGCCCAGAACTCAGGGTGTCCAGGAAATATTAGACAGACATATAAGATGTCCTCACCCCTTTCCCCACAGGTATGAGTTGGGGGAAGGGACAAATGGAGCAGGGCCATTGAACCCTAAGTTAAAGCACCTGTGTGGGAGCTTGGAGAAGATTGGCTCCAGAAAATGGGACACACCTGCCCAGACTCATGATGGCATCCCAATAACCTTGGAAACATACAGCAATGCTGGCAGGTGTAACCGATTGTAGGAGGAGTCGGAAATAGGGCTGCAGAGGAGGATTGGCGTGGGGATTTAAACCCAGGCGTGGCAGCCATTTGAGGGGGGATTTGTTTCATGGGAGAGATCCATGTGGTTTCACCAGAGAGCAGGACCCGCAGCTCCATGAGGGAAAATCACCATGTGGCTTTAGCAGAGAATTGCCACTAGGCTTTGTCCGAGTGGAGACCCTCTCGCAGCTTTGCCAGAGGGAGAGATTCCACGTGGTTCAACCAGAGTGCAGACCCCTGCAGCTTTGGTGAAGAGGGAGAGCCACGAGGCTTTGCCACAGTGGGGACCTTTCCCCACAGCTTTGGTAGAGGAGGGACCATGAGGCTTTGGGGTGCTCCCTTTGGCTGTGTGGCCTGGGAGCAAGAGAGACTGCCTGGAAGAAGGGTGAAAGAACTCTTGCCAGTAGGCCATGAGAAGGTGCCACATGGCTTTGGATTAATTAGAGATCCTGCCTGGAAGACGACACAGCTGACGGTGTCAAGAGCCTGGATCCCGGACGTGTGCTTCTCTTCCTTGCAATTACGGTACCCTGACTTAGGGCAGAGGGAGATAGGAAGCATTGTGGGTGTCTGTGGGTTATCCTAAAGGACTTTGATACTTTAATGAAGATGTTAAGTCACTACTTTAACTCTGTGTAGCATTAAATAAACATTTCCTTTCCTTTTCACAAATCTCTGGCTTTGAGAGGCATCTTTCCATAAGGCGGCGGACAATAACGGACCTTTTCTGTTGCTCAGTAACAGTTTTTGGGGGCTCGTCCGGGATCTTAATTGCCCGTGGAAGACTGACCCCTCAGGTTCGAGAAAGTGAGACTTTGGAAGTGTTTTGCCAGTCTCGAGAACCTTCTGTTTGCTCTGTAACAGGAGGAGAGGGTTCCCCTCTGTGGGTGGAATGAGGAGCCACTCCACCCCCCAAATGTAAAGTTTTTGGGGTGAACCCACCCCAAAAATGTAAAGTTCAAGAAGTTAGTTGGTCTTTCTGAGAAAGCATCTGGCCTAGGACACACAAAACAGATTAGCCCCAGGGGAACAAAGAAACCCCTCTCTCCTGCTCATCCCTGCTCCTCTGGATTGGCTCTGCTCTTGCTGCTTGGGACCTGCACTTGGATGATACACTGTTCTGTTCTTTCCATGGTCATGTGACCTTAGCAGTCACATGGCCTAGGGCCTCCAGGAGGAAGTCTCTCTATCTGTTGCTAACCTGGATAAGCATTCACCAGTGTGTTCCCATGCTCTCCCATCCAGGAACATGTGACTTTGTGGGCCTAGCCACTTCATGGCCATGCCGGGCCCTGGTACAGCTTCCAAGAGGGATCCTGAAGCTGGACAGCAGCTGGGAACAAGATAAGCTACCTGAATTACTGCTTAACAATTGCCTAGGACTCTAAATGACAGTACTTTAAAATGGAACAGGAACAGAGGAAAAGGGCACTGTCTTTTGCTCTGGTCTTGCTGAGGATGGCTGAGTTTTGTCTGGGTTTTGTGGAGGAGATGAGCTTTGAGCCAAGGAGTCCTCCATTCTCCAAGATGGTGTAGCATTCAAATAAAAGTTTTTTCCTTTTGCATCAGCACCCACTTTATGAGTTTGGCTTTTGTGGCACAGGCAGCTGAACCTCTGTTATTTTTTTTGTTGTTGTTGTTGGTAACAATCTAACTAGTGATTTTTACATTATTTTTCCCTTTCAAAATCCTAGTACAGAGTTTCTCTCCCTGGAAACAAGAACTATTTTACTGTGTCTCTTTAGGTTATTTAGTTCTCTAACATAGCCACTATAAAATTTTCATTGAGAAATGGGAAGACATGCAAAGCTAAGATGATAAAAAGATGTATAGCAGTTCCTATTATTCACAGTGGATATGATTTAAGATTCAAGTGGATGTCTGAACAACTGCAGATAGTACTGAACCCTACATATACTATATCTTTTTATATACATACACACCTATTCACTTTTTAAAGGAGGCACTTTACAGCTTCTCTTTGGCATATCCAAATTCTCTACCATTGCATTTTGGGGCCATTATTAAGTAAAATAAGGGTTACTGGAACACAAGCACTATGATACCATGACATGGTGATCTGATGAATGAGACATCTTGTAAGTGACTAATGTGCAGGGAGTGAATACAGCATGGATACACTGGACTTCTTGGCAGGACAGAGCAAGATAGCATGAGATTTCATCTTGCTATTCAGAATGCACAACATTTAAAATTCATGCATTTTTTATTCCTGGAATTTTCCATTTAATATTTTCAGAGTGTGGTTGGCCATGGGTAAGTAAAACTGCACAAAGCAAAATCGTGGATATTAGGAACTACTACATAATAAATTGGAAGCAGTAGGGCCTTTAAAATTGGGTAAATAGAGGCAGCAGAGATTGGCCTTTAAAAACACGAATTCCGGAGCCAGACTACCTGGGTGTGAATCCTGGTTTTGGCACTTACTGACATGAAAGTTGAGGAAAGACACTTAAGCTTTTATGCCTCAATTTTATTTGTAAAACAAGTGCAAAAATAATAGTACCTTCCAATAGGGCTGTGATAAGAATTATATGAGTAGGTGTTGTGAAGTCTGTAGTAGGCACTGTGCAAGTTTGTGGTTGTTGTTAATCAAGCATCTGTTCATTGAAGCCCTGGTGCTAATACTTTCTTCATTATAGAATTTCTTTGTTTTTACTTTTTTCATGGTTGTGAAACACATTATCAAAGTGATAAGTATTATATATTGCAATAAGCAACCAGGGTGAAAAAATCTTTGGCTATATTAAAGAAAAATGGCTGTTTTATAGAGCTAGTATGGAAAGAGATTATGGGAAAACATTAATGACCAAGGACTAAACATAATCCTTTTATAGTCATAATCCAGGGAGTCCTGTTGGAAATACACATGTATTCAATAAACAAATATGTACTGAAATCTTATTTTGTGCTAGACACTCTTCTAGATGCTGGGATACAATGATGAATAAAATGGGTGGCTTATAAGAAAATAATGACTTTGGAATTGTTCGTGATGTTGGGGGAAATGTGTTGGAAAAATTAAACAACCGCTAAAACAACAACTTACAACATTACCAAATTAGATGTCCATTTCCATCATTCTACTAGCAAAGACTCTTCTCTTTGTCAAGGTCACCAGTGATTTTTATGTTGCTAAATTCCGTGGTCAGTGTCAAACTGCCTCTATTTATGAGCTGATCCCTCATCCACCCTCTTAATCCCAGGTAATGGTGAATCTGTTCTCCTGGTTGCAAAGCCTCTGGAGTCATCCTGAACTTTATTTCTCACACACTATCCTATCCTCCATCAGCAAATCCTGTTTGCTCTATCTCAGAAACATATCCAGAATGCTACCACTTCTCACCCCCTGCACTAATATCTGGGGCCAGGTCTTCATCATCTCACTTCTGGAGTGAGATGATGGTATTTCTTTGCACCTATGGCAGCCCTTATCCACCTAGAGTCTATTTTCTAAAAATGAAAGTTAGATAACATCACTCCTCTGTTCAAACTTATCAGTATCTTCTCATTTGACTGAGAATTACATTCCAAGTCTCTGTTCATATAACAGCTTACTAGTGCAGTCTTTCCAAAATGCCCCATATCCTATAGCAACATTCCCCACTGCCTGCCCCTGACACAGGCATGTACACACACTGCCTTCAGAACCAGAGCTCCCTAGCCTCTTTTCTTTTTCCTCCTCCATGCCACTTATATCCTTGTCTGTTTGCTTTTTGTTTGTTTTTATTTTTAAATATTTTCTGCCTCTAGACCATGGCTTAATGTGGGCAGGGCTTAATTCATTTTGCTCACTGCTCTATCCCTAGGGTCTAAAGTAGGAACTCAGAAAATAGTTGCATGTGAATAAATGACTGAATGTGCTTTAGGAATTTCAGAATACCCTAAGGGTTACCTACCCCAAGCCATTCTTTCCTTCTTTGGCTGGTAGAACCTGGCTTCATTTGGGCATATGATTAGGGAAAATTCTGATTATTTTGTCTTTCATGATGGTCTCATTCTTCTTGCAAAAGACTGGTTTAGGCCATATGATTAAGTAGTGTGATACAACACAAAGATTGCTGGGAAATGTTCCTTGGTTGATAAAAACAAACCTGAAGTAAAAGATGTCCCTTCTCTTCACCATATAATATCTGGAGCTCAGGCATCTACATTTTGGTTCTGAGGACAAGGAAGACACTTGGAAGACTGCAGAACAGAAACAATGGACAGTGATGGTATTGTTAAGCTGCAGATTCGACTAGTGTGGAACTTCTCCACCAGTGAAGTTCCACACTTTCACAGTAAGATAATTCAATTCCTTATTGTTGAAGCTAAAGGCTTAAGATATTTTGAGCTTGTTTTCTGTTACTTGTCAGCTGCAAGCATTATAATTTATATAGCATGCACAGATTACAAATTTCCTCTAGATACCCAGACATTGGCTCAGATTTTGTCTTCAACAAACTATGGAATTACTATTGTCATGAATATGTTTAAGAAAATCCTACACATCTGAACTTTCAGCTAGAAGTCATTATTGAAGCCACTGAGCAGTGATCTTTGGGGCTACTTGAAATTAGAACATTTGGATGAAGTAAGAACATTTATCTAAAATTATTTGTTCTCAACTATGTGTCCCTGTGATCAAAGCATCTGGAAATATGTGGACATCAGATATCATCTAGAAAGAAACAACAGATGGTTTAGTATTATGTAAACATGAATTATATCTAGGAAAAACAAAAGAAATGTAAGATATCATTTAACCGTTTTAACTCTGAAACTTTGGAAGGGACCAACTAAATATGTAAAGAAACATTAGCTATTGTATTTGTCCTTATGGTACAAACACAGGTTGGTCCTGGCAGAAATGAAAGCCTTTGATTTCTGTTATGATTTAAGAATGTTCTTGTTCAATGTCATGCATGAAAACCCCTGGGTGATTCTTGTTAACTAGAAAAAGTTTTTAAGTCCTATATGCCTTGTTAATAAAGTCTGTTTCATGGGGCTTTACATTCAGTTAACAATCATCTTTGTTTTATTTAAAAGGCAGCCAAATACTGAGTTTAGGGAAACTGTCCTTATGGAGGAACTTGTGTTCCAGGTTCTGTAAACACTTTAATTCTTCTACTAGAACTCATTCTTCTAGTCCAGGAATAGATGTGAGTGATGATTTAAAATGTTTATGAAACTACAATGACTATTTATTTTTAAAATTAAATTTAATATTTTCATTTTTAATATATTTTATTGATTATGCTACTAGAGTTGTCCCAATTTTTCCCCCTTTGTCCCCTCTCCACCAATTACCCCTTATTCCCTATGGAAATCCTCTCACCTTAGTTCATGTTTGTGGGTCATGCATATAAGTTCTTTGGCTACTCCATTTCCTATACTATTCTTAATATACCCCTGTATATTTTGTGCCTACCAACTTGTACTTCTTAATCCCTGTAGCTTTTCTCCCATTCTCTCCCTTCTTCCTCCCAACTGATAACCCTCTAAATGATCTCCATGTTTATGATTCTTCTGTTCTGCTTGTTTGCTTAGTTTGTTTTTTAGATTCAGTTGTTGATAATTGTGAATTTGTTGCCATTTTAATATTCATAGTTTTAATCTTCTTTTTCTTAAATAAGTACCATTAGCATTTTGTATAATAATGGCTCGGGAATGATGAACTCCTTTAGTTTTGCCTTGTCTGGGAAGCACCTTATCTACCCTTCAATTCCAAATTATAGCTTTGCTGGATAGAATAATCTAGGTTGTAGATTTTTGCTTTTCATTACTTTGAATACTTCTTACCAGTCCCTTCTAGCTTACAGTTTCTTTTGAGAAATCAGCAACAGTCTTATGGAATTTCCTTTGTAGATAAATATCTGCTTTTGTCTTGCTGCTTTTAAGATTTTGTATTTATCTTTAACCTTTGACATTTTAATTAGGAAGTGTCTTGAAGTGGCCCTCTTTGTGTCCAACTTGTTTGGGACTCTCTGTGCTTCCTGGATGTGTATGTCTATTTCCTTCATGAAATTTGGAAAGTTTTCTTTCATTTTTTCAAATAAGTTTTCAATTTCTTGCTCTTTCTCTTATCCTTCTGGCACCCCTATGATTTGAATGTTGGTATGTTTAACATTGCCAGAGGCTCCTTTACCCTATTCTCAATCTTTTGGATTCTTTTTTCTTCTTGTTCTGACTGAATGTATTTTCTTCCTTATGTAACAAATCATTGATCTAGTTCTTGGCTTCATCCATTTCACTATTGATACCCTGTAAATTTTTCTTTATTTCACTTAGTGTAACTTTTATTCCTGCTTGGGTCTTTTTTATGCTGTTGAAGTACCCAATAAGTTCCTTGAGCATCCTAATAACCAGTGTTTTGAACTTTCCATCTGATAGATTGCTTATCTCCATTTTGTTTAGTCCTTTTTCTGAAGTTTTGTTCTGTTCTTTCATTTGAGCCATATTTATCTCCTCATTTTGGCAGACTCTCTGTGTTTGTTTCTGTATATTAGGTAGAGATATTTTGATTCTGTGTCTTAGTAGGATGGCCTATTGTAGAAAAGCACACCTGTAAGTTGGGTGGGTAGAGCTTTATGTAATCACCAGGGTGGGGCAACCTGTTTGAACTAGGTTTATGGAATCTCAGATACGGTGTTGCTGCTCTGTGGTTCTGTGTGGCAGAGTTCTCAGAAAAGGGACAAAGACCACTGCCTGGGCTCTGGAGTTTTAGAGAAAGCTAACCCCAACACTTGCCCTGATGACAGATATTTCAGTTTCTCTCTGTATGCCACTGGTGTCCTTCCAGCTTCTGTCCTGGTGCTGGAGCCCAGGAGGAGTGATTGTGTGTATTTCCTAAGTCCACTGCAGGCCCCTTAAGAGGAGATGCCTGAGAATCCTGCAGTTCCTTCCTCCACCCAAACGCACACTGGTTTTCATAGCCAGAAGTTATGGGGACTTATCTTCCTGGCACTGGAACCCTGGGTTAGGTGGTCTGGTGTGGGGCTGGGATCCCTCACTTCTGAGGTATCTCTCTGGTTTTTATCCACTACGCATGGGTATGGGACTGCCTGTCCACATCTCTGTGTCTCTGCTTCTCTTCCCCTCCTACCCATCTGGATGAATGTGACTTCTTTAATTCCTTGGTTGCTGGACTTCCATATAGCTTGGTTTTCTGATGATTCTGGGGAGTAGTTGTTTTGTAATTTAGTCGTAATTTTTTCTGTGGTTGTGTGAGGAGGTGAGCTGTGTTTACCTATGCCTTCGTCAAGGCCCAAAACCCTACAATGACTATTTCTGAAAAAGAATGATCAATGTAAATACTTTTACTTGTAATGAGGAAGTATTTTTGAGAGAAGAAAAATGACACTAGTACAAATTTTCCAAATACCTTTTTAAAGAGACATTTGCTAAATTATCTTCTTTAAAGCATCTTTGCAGAATTGAAGAGGGTGTGCAAAATTTTCACATTTATTAGAACTAATCTATTAGTTTGAATCAGCTCATAAGTGAAAAAATATTTTGTGTATCCTGTGTGTAGACTTTTGGTGTATCATATTTACTTGACTTACCAATGGAAAATCAGGAAAAAGACATGCTGTATGATCAGGACTGTGCTGTGGTTGTAGTAATAAATATTTATAAATTAATGGATAAAGTCCTTCTACATTTTACTCAATATCCAAAGGAATCTTTAACCTTATGACACAAAAAACAAGTGAGGGGGAATTCTGAAGAATTTTGGTTCTTTCAAAACTTTCTTTTTTCAGTGGTAAAAAAAAAATGAAAACAGCAATAAACAAACAAAAAACCAGAGACAATGTCCCTGTCTTGATGAACAGTTATTAAACAAATCAGTTACACCAAAAGCAAATATCTCTGGAGCTCTCATCAAGAGGTCTTCTTAAGCTTGTACATTCACAAACTTTTAGAAACCTAAACAAATAATTATATTGGAGCAACTACTAGGAATGTGCCATAGACATATTATAGACAGGAAGACTGGACCAAGATGTCTTTAATGTTTCCCTCAACTTGATTTGATTTTAGACAGGTTGCTTTCTCATTATAGACCCCTGCCCCTCTTCTTCTTAGAGTATATACATTAGAAAACTGGGAACTGGACATTATTTCTCTACACCTCTGAGATGTAGATCTCTTATCAACCTCTTGCCAGTTTTATAACTCAGAAATATCTTTCTCAAGGACCTGGGAGCGATCCCTTGAAATATAATTATCAAGGAAGATAGCATCCCTGTCTCCCAAGCTGAGGAATGGATTGTAGAAGCTTCATTTGAGTGCCAATTAGCAAAACAGATGGCCAATTCTCATTGACCAACTTCCCCTCTAATGTCCTCCAGTACTTTTCATTAGCTCACCCCAGTGCTTAAAAACTCTCTCCCCTTTTCTTTCAACATAGTTCAATCTGTCTCCCCTATTGTAATAGTCTTGAATAAAGTCTTCCTTGCATGTTTAACTTGTCTAGTGCATTTTTTTCTTTGACAAAAGTAGTCTAGTTTGAGTGGCAGAGTGTTGAGGACACTTCTCAGAGGAAGTGATGATTAAGCCAAAGTCTGAAAGTTGGAGTTATCTAGGTAAACGAGGATATGCAGATGAGTGAAGGGTGGGTGGGTTGGTGCTAGGGATAGGGTAAATATTTAAGGCAAGAAGGGATAAACTGTTGTTTTTCAGGATCTTTCATCATCCTACAGGTTCTGAAGAGGTAATTTCAAAAGTGTGATTATTTTCCAATTCCTTGATTTTTTTTCTTTGACAGTAGCAATAAAAGGAATTGAGGACTGTTTGTAATTGTACAAGAAAGGAATTTTAGGGCTCAAGGTAACAGAGGTCTTGTTCTTAAAATTCATCTTAAATGGTCCAAGTTGCTTTGAAATAGATCTGACCTAAGTTAATCGGTGGAGTTTACATCTGGACATTGAGCTTTAAAAATGTTCTGGGGCTCTGTCATCATTTAATACTGACTCCCTCCTCAACCAGCCCACACTTCATTGAGGTATGATTGACAAATAAAAACTGTAAATACTATTTAAGGTGTAAAGCATGAGATTTTGATATACATACATGCATTGTGAAATGATCAACACAACCAAGATAATTAACATATCGACTGCCTCGCATAGTTACTTTTTGTTGTGTGTGGTAAGAAACTTGAGATCTACTTCCTTAAAAACTTTTTTAAATCCTCACTTGAGGATGTTTCCTTTGATTTTTAGAGAGAAGAAGAAGGAAAAGGAGAAAAAGGAGGAAGGGACGGAGAGGGAGGAGGAGGAAAAGGAAGAAACAGAGATTGGTTTCTTTCCATATTTGCTCCAAACAGGGATTGAATTCACAACTGAGGCAAGTACCCCCTGAATGGAAATCAAACTGGCAAACTTTCTGTATAGGGACCAATGCTCCAAGCAACTGAGCCAGGCAACCAAGGTTACTTCTTTAACAATTTTAAGTATACAATACATTATTATTAACTACAGTCACTATTTGTACATTAAACCTCCAGAATTTAGTCATCTAATAACTAGAAGTTTGTACCGTTTGACCAACATGTCCCCATTTCCCCCATTCCCAAGCCCCTGACAACCACCATTTCCATTTGTTACAACTTTGACTTTTTAAGATTCCACATATAAGTGAAAAACTTCATTACAAGTGCTGTGATTATTAAACATATTTCTTTGCATATTTGTTTCCAAGTGAATTACTCCAATGCCACCTCTCAGTCATAAATATGAGAGCTGAGTATAGCATGGGAAAACACTGATATGAAAAATTCTGGAACAAGGAAGCTATGATTAATGCCATAGGTTAACTCATAACATTTGGATTCTCAGATGATCTGTGGAGGAGGAGGAAGAGAATAATTTGGAAAAGCAGTTAGGGAAATGAAATGTCAATCTCTCCAAGCGAAGCATTGCCATCATTCTTCAGAGCACTACACCTCTCTGTATCAGCCCACAATTACAGTTAATCAATTGAGAGGTGTGAAGGTGTAGAGCTTAGTGTAGGTCCCTGTGAATCTTTCCTGAAGAGCTCTTTTTGTGATTTTTAATTCATAGTAAAGTTTTAGAAGTGCAAACAAATCATGTGGGCATTTAAATACTAATAAAACTACTAGCAGTTATTACTGAGGTGGTGGTACCCTCTTAAAATTCCTGGGGCTTCTCTGTTTCAAATTGGGTATCCATAAGTCCACCCATTTCTATTTGAAGCATTCACCATTTTTTGTTTGCTTGTTTCTTTCCAATTTTTCCCCCTTTGTCCCCCTCTGCCCAGTACTACCATTGCCTCAACTAATCCCCCCTTAGTTCAGGTCCATAGGTCATGCATACAAATTCTTTGGCTACTCCATTTCCTATACTGTTCTTAACATCCCCCTTTCTATTTTGTATCTACCAACTTGTACTTCTTAATCCCTGTAGCTTTTCTCCCATTCTCTCCCTTCTTCCTCCCAACTGATAACCCTCTAAATGATCTCCATATTTATGATTCTTCTTCTGTTCTGCTTGTTTGCTTAGTTTGTTTTTTAGATTCAGTTGTTGATAATTGTGAATTTGTTGCCATTTTAATGTTCATAGTTTTAATCTTCTTTTTCTTAAATAAGTACCATTAGCATTTTGTATAATAATGGCTCGGGAATGATGAACTCCTTTAGTTTTGCCTTGTCTGGGAAGCACCTTATCTGCCCTTCAATTCCAAATTATAGCTTTGCTGGATAGAGTAATTTAGGTTGTAGATTTTTGCTTTTCATTACTTTGAATACTTCTTACCAGTCCCTTCTAGCCTACAAAGTTTCTTTCGAGAGATCAGTGACAGTGTTATGGAATTTCCTTTGTAGGTAAATATCTGCTTTTGTCTTGCTGCTTTTAAGATTCTGTCTTTATCTTTAACCTTTGGCATTCTAATTAGGAAGTGTCTTGAGGTGTCCCTCTTTGTGTCCAACTTGTTTGGGACTCTCTGTGTATTATTACTATTTATTGAGATATCAGGATAATGATGGACAAATTTTATTCAGCTCTCAACAAAGTTGGAGGTGGCTTTAATCAGCATGACTTTATAAATGTGGAAACTGAGGCCCAGATGGATTAAATAACCTGTTTATGGTCCTGGATTTAATAGGTGGAAGATCTGGGGTTGAAAATCAGGTTTGACTACAAAGTCTAGATTCCTAATTTCTGGTTTTGAAATTATACACATACTTAATGGTTCACATACCACCTGAGTCCATAAAAGAAAAACAAGTAGACAGTTTCTCAATAATGTAAAAGTAATTGTTATGATAATCATCCAATTCAATGTTGGAGAACTTACTGTGTCAGAAGATGGATGTCAGAGTGGATGAAGTTCCCTAAGAGCCTACATACCAGCCTGAAGTGAATAAGGCAGGCTAGGGCTGCATTATGTATTATACAAAGCACAGCACCTTTGCATTATCTTCTTTCTCTCAAATGACCTAAATTTGGATTTAACTGGTATACTGATACTTGTAACTACTAGTATTTTATTGTTATTGCTATGTAAAAACCCCTCTGGCTTTCTTTTATGTTAATATTTTCTGCCTTTTAATCAACTGCCTTATCTTTGTCCCCATGTTTCTTTTTTTTTTCCTCTATAATTAATTTCAACCTGGGAATGGGAAGATTGAGCAAAGATGATTCTATTTCTTTTTTGCCTTTCCCTTTTCTTCATTTGCTGCACCAACTATCCTTCCTGTCAACTTCTCAGAATTGAGCTAAATATCAGAGACTAGTTCCTGCATTTGTCTTTTGACTGACACTTTCAAATGTTCTAACAAACACACCTTTCCTCTCATTAGCTAGGCAAAACTATGCAGTGCATGATGTGTTCCATGGTATATATATTTCCCGCCTGGATCTCTCCCCATACAGTCTGTATTGCTTGGTATTAATATCCTTTCCAGTGGTTTCACATAGTGGATTGGAAATCCAGCTCTAACTGAACAATACCCTGTGACTTTGATCTAACCTACACAGAAGTCCCAGTTTTCTTATTGTGAACTGGAGACAATAATAGTACATGCCTTTTACAGTTGCTTTATTTTATTTTTAAAATATTTTTATTGAATTTTGGGATGAAATTGGTTAAAAAGTTATACAGGTTCCAATTTACAGCTCTATAATATATCATCTGTATATTGTATTGTGTGTTTACCACCCAAAGTCAAGTCTTCCATTACTATTTATCCATTTATCTCACCCTTACTCTCTTCTACCTCCTCCCACTTACCTTTCCCTCTGGTAATCACCATACTGTTGTTTGTATCTGTTTTTATTTTTTATTTCTTTGTTTAATCCTTTTCACCTTTTTCACCCAGCTCCCCAACCACCCTCACCTCTCAGAGCTATCAGCGTGTTGTCTGTGTCTATGAGTGTGTTTTTTATTTGTTCATTTATTTTGTTCATTAGATTCCACATATGAGTGAAATCATATAATATTTGCCTTCCTATGACTGACTTACTTCATTTAACATAATACTCTCCTGGTCCCTCCATGCTCTTGCAAGGGTATGGCTTCTTTTTCTTCTCTCTTCTTTTTTATGGCCAAATAGTATGCCATCATGTAGATGTATGGCAGCTATTTTATCCACTTATCTACTGATGGGCACTTGGGCTGCTTCCAAATCTTGGCTGGTGGAAATAATGCTGCAGTGAACATAGGGGTGCTATTGTCCTTTTGAATTAGTGTTTCAGGTTGCTACAGATATATTCCAGAAGCAGAATTGCTGGCTCAAAAGGCAGTTACATTTTTAATTTTTTTGAGGACATTCCATACTGTTTTCCACAGTGGCTGCAACAACCTGCATTCCCACAAACAGTGTAGGAGATTTTTCTTATTTTTCCCCCTCACATCCTTGCCAACACTTGTTGTTTGTTGATTTATTGATGATAGTCATTCTGACAGGTGTAAGATTGTTATCTCATTGTGGTTTTAATTTGCATCTCTCTGATGGCAAGTGCTATTGAGCATCTTTTCATATGTTTATTGGCCATATGTATGTCCTCCTTGGAGAAGTGTCTATTCAAATCCTTTGCCCATTTTTAAATTGGATTGTTGGTTTTTTTGGTGTTGAGTTGCATAGGTTCTTTATAAATTTTGGATATTAGCCCCTTATCAGATTAATCATTTGTGAATATGTTCTACCTTTCAGGGGGTTGTCTTTTAATTTTGTTGATGGTTTCCTTTGCTGTGTAAAAGCTTTTTAATGTAATGTAATCCCATTTGTTTATTTTTTAAGTATTTTTATTGATTATACTATTATAGTTTTTCCAAAATTTCCACCTTTATCCCCCCTCCACCATGCTCCCCCCAACCCTCCAGCATTCCCTGCCCTGCTTAGTTCATGTCCATAGGTTGTACACATAAGTTCTTTGAGTCTTCTGTTTCCTATACCATTTTTTATCTCTCCCTATCTATTTCATGCCACTAATTGTGCTTCTTCTTCCCTGTACCTTTTCCCCCAATTCCTTCCTTCCACCTCCCTACTGAATTCCCTCCATGTGATATCCGTTTCTCTGATTTTATTCCTGTTCTGGTTGTTTGCTTAGTTTTTGTTTTTTTTTCTTTTAGGTTCATTTGTTGATAGTTGTGAGTTTGTTGTCATTTTACTGTTCATATTTTTGATTTTCCTTTTCTTAGATAAGTCCCTTTAACATTTCATATAATAATGGCTTGGTGATGATGAACTCCTTTAACTTGACCTTATCTGGGAAGCCCTTTATCTGCCTTTCCATTGTAAATGAAAGCTTTGCTGGATAGAGTAATCTTGGATGTAGGTCCTTGCTTTTCATGACTTCAAATACCTCTTTCTGGCCTCTTCTTGCCTGCAAGGTTTCTTTTGAGAAATCAGTTGATAGTCTAATGGGCACCCCTTTGTAGGCAACTCTTTCCTTTCCCCTTGCTTCCTGTAGGATTTTATCTTTATCTTTAATCTTGGGTAACTTAATGATCATGTGTCTTGGTGTGTTCCTCTTTGAGTCCAACTTCTTTGGGACTCTCTGGGCTTCTTGGACTTCCTAGAAGTCTATTTCCCTTGCCAGACTGGGGAAGTTTGCCTTCATTATTTGTTCAAATAAGTTTTCAATTTTTTGCCCTTGTTATTCTCCTCTGGCACCCCTATAATTTGGATATTGGAACATTTCAAGTTGTCCCAGAGGTTCCAAAAATCTATTTTTCTGGATTCTTGTTTCTTCCTTTTCTTCTGGATGGATATTTCTTTCTTTCTTTTGTTCCAAATTGTTGCTTTGAGTCCTGGTTTCCTTCCTGTCACTATTGGTTCCCTGGATATCTTGCTTTATTTCATTTTTAGTATCCTTCATTTGTTTTTTCATTTGTCGACCAAGCTCAATCAGATCTGTGAGCCTTTTGATTACCAGGGCTTTAAATTCTCCATCAGATATGTTGTCTCTCTACTCCTTGCTTAGTTCTTTTTGTGAGGCTTCACTCTGTTCTTTCATTTGGGCCATATTTCTTTGCCTGGGCACAGCTGATAGGTTGTAAGGGGGTGAGACCTTAGGTATTCAAGTGGGCAGGGCAATCCTTCTTGCTGGGCTGCTGCTCTGCCTATGGGGGAGGAGCCAGAGAGGGAAGAGTGTGGCTGGCCTGCTCATCTCTAGCACACTTTTCAAGGAACTCTCCTGTGAGGCTGGGAGTATCTCCCACTGTGGCAACTGCATCCATAGCCCATAGTCAGCTCTGAGTCTCAGTTTTCCCCTTAAGTCAGCCCCCTCCTGTGCAGCCCACTGAGTTTGGCAGCCAGCCCCTACCCTACAGTCTCCTACATTGCAGAGGTTTTTCTAAGCCACTGGAGAGGTCTGCCGCCTTACCCGTCTGGTTGTTCTGGTTGATTTTTTCTTTTACTACTTGGTTATCGGAGTTCCATGCAATTTGATTTTCTCGTGCTTTTGGTTGTTTATTTATTTTAGATTGGTTGTTATCTTCTTTTTGATTGTGAGAGGAAGTGAAAGGTTTCTACCTACACCTTCATCTTGGCCAGAACTCCCCATTTGTTTATTTTTTTTCTTTTGTTTCCCTTGCTCGAGATATAGCAGAAAAAATGACGCTACAATAAATTTTTGGTATTTTACTGCCTATGTTTTCCTCTATATTTTTTATGGTTTGGAGTCTAACATTTAAGTCTTTAATCCAATTAAAGTTTATTCCTGTATATGGTGTAAGAAGGTGGTGTAGTTTCATTTTTTTTTGCTTGTATCTGTCCAATTTTTCCAACACCATTTATTAAATAGACTATTTGTATCCTATTGTATGTTTTTGCCTCCTTTGTCAAATATTAATTGAGTATAAAGGCATGGATTTATTTATGGGCTTTCTACTCTATTCTATTGATTTGTATGTCTGTTTTTATGCCAGTACCATGCTGTTTTGATTACTATGGCCTTGTAGTATAGTGTGATACCAGGCAGAGTGAATCCTTCAACTCTGTTCATCTTTCTCAACATTGCTGTGGCTATTTGGGGTCATTTGTGGTTCCATATAATTTTTTTAAAATATTTGTTCTAGTTCCGTAATACATGTCATTGGTTTGTGTTGGATCTATAGACTGCTTTGGGTAGTATGGACATTTTAATGATGTTAATTTTTCCTATCCATGAACATGGCATATGCTTCCACTTATTTGGATCTTCTTCAATATTTTTTCAGTGCATTATAATTGTCTGAGTGCAGATCTTTTACAACCTTGTTTAAAATCACTCCTAGGCATTTTATTCTTTTGATGCAATTGTAGTGTCTTTATCTGGTTTTGGACTTAGGATGATGCTGGCCTCATAAAATGAGCTTGGGTGTCTTCCCTCCTCTTGAATTGTTCAGGATAGTTTGATAAGGAGAGGTGTTAATTTTTATTTGAATGTTTTATAAAATTCACCTGTGAAGCCATCTATTGCAGAACTTTTGTTTGTTGGGAATTTTTTTAAATTACTGGTTCAATTTCATTAGTTGTAATCTGTCTATTCAGATTTTCTGATTCTTCCTGATTCAGTTTGGAAGACTGTATGTTTCTAAGAGCTTATCCATTTCATCCAGATTTTTTCAATTTGTTGGCATATAGTTGCTCAAAATATTTTCTTACAATCCTTTGAACTTCTGTTGTGTCAGGTGTTACTTCTCTTTCATTTCTGATTTAATTTACTTGGGTTCTATCACGTTTTTTCTTGGTAAGCCTGGTTAAAGGTTTGTCAATCTTGTTTATCTTTTCAAAGAACCAGCTCTAGGTTTCAATGATCTTTTATACTGTTTTTTAGACTCTATTTAGTTTATTTCTACTCTGATCTTTATTGTTTCCTTTCTTCTATGCACTTTGTACATTGTAGAACAATGTTCTTTTTTAGTTCTTTTACATGTAAAGTTAGATAATTTATTTGAAATTTTTATATCTTATTGAGGTAGACCTGTAATGCTATGAATTTCTTTCTTAAGACTGCTTTTGCTGTGTCCCATAGATTTTGGGTTGTTGTGTTCTCATTTTCACTTGTTTCAAGATATCTTCAGATTTCTTCCTTGATTTTATTGTTAACTCATTCATTGTTTAGTAACATGTTGTTTAGCCTCCATGTATTTGTGGGTTTTTTTCCAGTTTTATTCTTGTGATTGATTTCTAGTTTCATACTATTGTGGTCAGAGAAGATGCTTGATAAGATTTCAATATTTTTAAATTTATTGAGACTTGTGTCCTAACATGTGACTTATTCTAGAAAATGTTCTATGTGCATTTGAAAAGAATGTATATTCTGCTGTTTTGGGGTAAAATGCTCTGAAGATATCAATTAAATCCATATGACCTAGTGTGTCATTTAAAGCTGCTGTTTCTTTGTTGATTTTTGCCTGGGAGATCTATCCATTGAAGTCAATGGGGTGTTAAAATCTCTTTCTATGACTGTATTACTGTCAATCTCTCCCTTTATGTCCATCAAGATTTGCTTTATATCTTTAGGTGCTCATATATTTGGTACATAAATGTTTATAAGGGTTATATCCTCTTGTTGGATTGCTCCCTTTATCATTATGTATTATCCTTCTTTGTCTCTTACTATAGCCTTGGTTTTAAAGTCTATTTTGTCAGGTACAAGTACTGCTACCCCAGCTTTTTTCACTTGCATAAAATAACTTTTCCCAGCCCTTTACTTTTAGTTTGTGTGTATCTTTCATTCTGAGGTGGGACTCTTGTAGGCAGCATATATACATATGGGTTTTCCTATCCATTTAACTATCCTATGTCTTTTGATTGGAACATTTAAGCCATTTACATTTAAAGTGATTATTGATATGTATGTATTTATTGTGATTTTATTCTTTATAACTGTATTCCTCTGTTTTCTTCTTCTTTTTCTTCTTAACAAAGACCCTTTAGCATTTCTTGTAATACTAGTTTGGTGGTATTGAACTCCTTTAGCTTTGCCTTGTGTGGCAAGCTCTTTATTTCTCCTTTCTCTGGAGAAGTCAAACTAATATAGACTCCATAGGATTGAGGAGAATCCAAAGACCAATAGAGGAATTGGTAAGTTGATGAGGAAAATATTAAATAGAATCTCTAAGGTGCTTTACTTTTTAAAAAAGATTTTATTTTTAGAAAAAGGGGAGGAGAAGGAGAAAGAGAGGGAGAGAAACATCACTGTGTAGTCACCTCTCACGCACCCCCTACTGGGAACTTGGCCTGCAACCCAGACATGTGCCCTGACTGGGAATCAAACCACTGATCCTTTGGTTTGCAGGCTGTCAATCCACTGAGCCATACTAGCCAGGGCCCTAAGGTACTTTAAATTATACAATCTGATGTAGAGGATTGACCTTGCTTTAATCAGTTAAAAAAGCCTGACTGATTCAATCAAAGATGCCCAGATATTTAGTCTCTCAGAAGAACGAGGGTAGAGGGAGATTTTTTAATTTAGAACTCAGAATCTAAAGTTTACCACCAAGTTTTAATTTACTGTATTGAATCTGTAGGCACAGAAAATAGTAATATAGCCAACTGGAAACAATACTAGAGTAAGGACCAGCTAACACAGTAATTGGATATAATTTTGGTTAATAACTATGTGAGGGAACTAAGGCATTATGTTGATGTGTATCTAAAGTTAATGGTAAGAAACAGGTGCCTTCTATTATTTTTGGTACTTGCGTTAGTTTGAATAGTTTCATAATGAAAAACTAAAGAAGAAATAATTACACTTCCTCACAAGCTCCAAGTGTTTCTCCACTGGCAATGTCTGAGAATGCAACACTGTGTCTTCTCAGAATAGTCACTTCCTTTTATCCCCTCAGAAATGCACTATTTAATTACTGTACTTTAACTAAAATATTTAAAAACTAATTAGACAGTATTTTGTTTTAACTATTTTTCTAGATGTCTTCCTTGTTCACCAGCCAAATTTAAGAAGTGATGTCAAACAAGCTTGGAAAGAACTGCATATTTAGCCGTTTTATGGGCACAGTGTAATACCAATATTGTCATTTTAAATGTACTTTATTGTTCTCCTGGGTCTTTATAGTCTGTGCCATTTTCATTACTGGTGATTCTGTGCCTCTCCCTGCTACCTTAAGCTGAGATACCTTATTGTGTACACTTCTTAAATCAAAAATAATATTTTTTGTACATTATTTACTTCAAAATAAAAAATATCTATGTATCTATCTCAAGACTTATCCCAACCACTGAAAAAATTTCTACTTTTTTAAGATGGGTTGTTGCTTATATTATAAATGAACAAATGAGTAGCACAATTTATAGTAGCCAGGTGCTGGTAGTAACCTAAGTGCCCATCAGTAAATGAGTGGATAAAAAACTGTGGTACATTTACACAATGGAACACTACACAACAGAAAGAAAGAGGGAGCTCCTACCCTTAGAGACAGCATGGATGGAACTTGAGGGCATTATGCTAAGTGAAATAAGTCAGGTGGTGAAAGACAAATACCATATGTTCTCACCTATAAGTGGAACCTAATCCACAAGAGAGCAAAATAGAACCAGAGACATTGAAATAAAGAACAAACTGACAATAACCTGAGGGGAGGAGTGAGGGGGATAATAGGGGAAAGAAGGGGAAAGGTCAAGGAATATGTATAAAGGACCCATGGACAAACCAAAGAAGGATAGGATGGAGGGTGGAAGGTGGGGTAGAGGAGGGCAGTGGCAGGAAATGGAGACAACTATACTTGAATAGCAATAAGAAAAATAATGGCCAAAAAAGTCCCAATTAAGCCAATGAAAATAAAACTAGTTGCAGCTAATTTCTGTGGACAGTTTGCTATGTTGCAGGCACTGTTCTAAGTACCTCATTTAATTCTTTAAACAACCCCACTAGAAGTGCACGATTACTGTCTCCATTTTAGAGGAGATAACACTGAAGCACAGAGAGGGTATGTAACTTGCCCACACAAGTGAATCAAACAGAATTCACTTTTTAAAATCTGTGCGGGACTGGCTTAATTACCATGTCTAGATTTGAACGCACTTGCTTAAAGGTTAGATTACTTCCAGAATTGTCCTGATTATGCCTATAGTACTGACATAATGTCTAGAGGAGCATCAATCTCTCTTACTTCTAATTCTCACTTCAAGAAAAGGAAGACATGTTACTAAATGTCAGGCATGGTGACTTTGGTATATGTATGGCACCTTGTAGGTGCTGACCCTCTGCAATGAGCCCTGAATCTTCAATCTTGCTGGAAGTAGCCAGAGTGATGGTTGGTATAAGAAACATCACACAGGGAGTTTTGTGAAGCCTTTGGTGGACATACTAGGGACTCTGATCTGAACATACAGTTCTGCACACAAGTTAAGCTTTCAAGATTGCTTGATGCACGTCAAGTAAATAACCCTTCTGAGACCATTAGAATGACACCATACATTTGTGTAGCACTGTGTGGTTTTCAAAGCCCCTTGTCATATGGATCTCCCTGACCTTACTCCCAATCCTTTTTACATTTTTATAGACACCTGAAATTCAGAGAGGATAAGTGATTTGCCAATATTGCTCTCAAATAAAGAGTCAAAGCAAATCAGCCCTGGACGCCTGTCAGGCTGTTCAAAACAACAAAGCTAGTTGTCTGTAGACATGGCCAAATGATGAATTTGCAAAAAAGAAAAAAATGGTAAAAGCAATAGTGATTCCAATATCTCTGTTTTTCTGCTTTCAAATCTCACTCACTACTATCTGGCCAAGAGTCAAACATGCTAAAGTGATGCAATCAATAAAGGTGGATAATGATAGGGATGTGGTGGATATTGCCAATTTCCACTCCTATCAGCTTTCAAGTTCTGCCACCTAAATGTGTCTTCTTGGTTGGCTGTAACCAATGCCTTTGTATTTAAAAATAAGAGCCTCTCAAAATCTGCAGTAACTTTTCAATATTTTTTAAGGTGTTTCTTTTAGAAACTATCATTTCTTTTTTTTAGAAAAGATTATTTTGGTTCCGACCAGCTTCAAAAAGGGCTTGAATTTTCTGCCTTCTTAATATGGGGGTAAATCTGGTGTTTTTTCCTATAGTTGTATGAATAGTGGTAAACATTGCTTTATGCAACAGGGATGTTCTTGAGAGTTATCTGTAAAATGAATCACCAAAAACATGATTTGACACTCTTAAACTAAAGATTGTTTTTACAGGAAATATCACTTACTGATGTTTGTGAGTTTATAATATCACAGTTGGCTTGTTCAAATGAGATTACACCTTGGAATTTTTTGGTTGGCCAGGATCTGGCGCATGTGTGTATGTGTAAATGTGTATGTTTGTGTGTGTAATTTGTAATTACATATTGATAAAGTATTTTCATTCATTACTCTGGGGCCAGCATTCTTAAGTTCTAAGTTTGTACTACTGCAGCAGTTATAAGTGAGCATAATTTTGAAAGCTTAATTAAAAACAGCTAAATGGTCAATAAGAAAATTAATATATTGAGATACATGCCTATCAATGTCACTAGAAATCGGAGGAATTGACCATTTTCTTCAAATGCTTTAATAGGAGGAAACTTCATTTCTTTTATTCTATTAGTAAGAAGGTAATTCTTCAGAAAGTCAGATTATTAGAAAGGAGAGGGAAGTTAAGGGATTGCTCTTATGAAAAAGCATAAGCCATTATTTTGATTGAGAACTATCAGTCAAAGTTTTAATAATCTTATTCTAAAGTGCAGAGGTTTTCTTATGGATTAAAAAAGATAGCTGTTGTGTTTACACTACCAAAACTTAGGTTACTTGAATATTTAGTTACAGATATCTTGACAGCTGAAAATAACAGAACTGGGTTTATTGACTCATTTTGGAACCTTGAAGAATGAAGGAGATAGCTGGTAAATTCTAGTAGGAAAATATTCCCCCCCCCCAATAAAGTACCTTTAATTTTGATGGTCCTTTGTGGCCATTTTGAAACAATTCCCAGTCTCCCTGGAGACTGACAATCCTGATAGCTTCATTTGGCAGTGGAGCAGTTCTGAAGCTGGTTCTGCATGGACCAGCAGCTTTGACAGCTGAATAATTGAGTGGAAAAATCCATTTTTGCAGGAAATTGATCTCCCTGCTATTTGCTTTCCCAAAAGTTAAAAAAATAAAACTATGTCATAGTGACAGACATGGTTTATTCTGTTATCCAGGGAAAGCTTATTTCAGAGTTTCTGCCAACTCAGGTAGATTCTTTTTTTAAATCATTTTTTCAATTGTTATTGTGTTACAGTTGTCCCAATTTTTCCCCCTTTGCCTTCCGTTGACCATCCCACCCTACGTTCTTATGGACAGTCCCAACACTTGTCCATGTCCATGTGTCATTCATACATATTCATTGATTAGTCCTTTCTCCTTCTTTCCACCATTATCCACTCCCCTCTTCCCCTCTGGTTGCTTTCAGTCTGTTCCACGTTTCCATGCCTGTGGTTCTATTTTGTTTGTTAGTTTACTTTGTTCATTAGATTTCCCTTATAGGTGAGATTATATGGTGTTTGTCTTTCACTGCCTAGCTTATTTCATTTAGCATAATGTTCTCAAGTTCCATCCATAATGTCACAAGAGATAGAAGTTCCTTCTTTCTTTCTGCTGCATAGTATTCCATTGTGCAGGTTCACTACACTTTTTTATGCACTCATCTACTGATGGTCACTTAGGCTGTTTCCAGCACTTGGCTATTGTAAACAGCACTGCTATAAACATAAGGGTGCATAAGATCTTTTGAATTGATGACTCAGGATTCTTAGGATATATTCCCAGCAGTGGAAAAGGCAGATTTAAATTAGATATTTAAGCACTTTAAGTTATAGGGATCTCAAAATTAAATCATTAGGACATATACAGATTTCAAAGTGGTACCTGTTCTTTTTAAGCATGTATTTTAAAATCTTTGAGAGGAAAGCTGATCAACATAGTATACATGAATGAATACTTGATGAGTGAACAAACTGATTTATAGTCCAATTCCTGCTTGAGAAGCTTAGCTTAGAAATTTAGAATTATGACCAAATACATCAATGCCAAAAATTAGGAAATGTCTAAAGGTCTGAATACAAATTTTATTTAACAAATTTTCAGCATCATTGTACATGGCACTGTGAGGCTATAAAGGTGAAAGACATCTGTCTGTATACCCATTGAGGTGGGAGAGACAGCACAAATTACAGGTAAGTGCAGTATAATACAAGGTGCCATGATCAATATACCAAGTATTGTGGAAGGATGAGAGTGTGTTAGGTCCAATTTGGAGTCATCAGTAGAAGTTGTGCAAATCCTGACCCCAAACTGATAGTTTCTACAAGTTATAATTTGTTTAAGTTTGGCTTTGTAAAAATCTCTCTTCCAGTAGGTTCCAGAATTTTCTTTCTTCCAACACAGACCATAGAAGATCTGAGCATAATGATATTGTCAAAGGAGTCATATCTCCAGGGTTTGTATCACAATTTTTATAAGGGGAGAAAGAAATACTTTAATTTAAAAATATGCAGGGGTCATATACCTCCTTTATCCCCATCATGATATTTTAGGTTGGGTTTCAAGTTTATTATCCACTTTTGTACAAATATAAACTTGATTCCCATTCAGTGTAAGTCCTAGACTTACACTACATCTATTTCAGTGAGTAGTTTTCATGAAACACTTCTGCTAACACAATACCATTGATTCTGTGTCCTTGAGGTTTAATTATGGGGAACTTAACAACTCAGCCTCCCTCTGTAATCAGTACTGAATAGAAACCTAATTGCCAGTCACTATATATAAAAGTTACAGGACATGGAGTATGATCATGTCAAGGAAGGAACCATGAGCCAAATTGCTCTCTAGAGTCTTCTAGTACCCATGTACTCTACTAGTTGTCTTGTCTCCTACTTGTATGTTAAGCTTCCTGCAGAGGGTGGGGAAAGAAAGGAATCTGGATCCTTAACAAAGACAATTGCTTATATAAAAATAAACCATTTATATAAATGTTTTTCGGTTTTGAATGAACTGACATTTTGAAAGTCCACTGTCATGTGAGTCAGGGGCTCTCTCTATATAGGTGACCACCCTTGCTGGAGATGGAATAGGTACTCCCTTGATTTGGAGGGCTAGGTGACAAAGTGCAGGGCAGTCTGTGATTCCAGGTCATGTGGACCCAAACCAGTTCCAGGCTTTGGCATAGAGAAGGGCTGATGAGGACCAGGCCTGGCTGGTGCTTTTGGCATTCTGGCTCAAGTTGAGAGTCAAGTAGGCTGAATTCACAGTTGACTTTGTGGGATAAGAGAAAGCAGTGCCAGTGCCCTCAATGGGCAAGAAAAAGACTTAACTGGTTGCTTTTTGCCTTTCAGGTATCGGCCTAAATGCCACTCCTCAACGAAGTCTTCCTCGACCATGCTATCCAGCAGCCACTCTCTCCTATGTCTATCTCACCATCCTGTTTAATTTCATTCAGAGAACTTATCACTTTCTGGAATATATGCTTCATGAGGAACTGCACTGATTTTGTTCATTGCTATATCTTCAGCACCTAGAATATGCTTGGCACATGTAGGTACTAAATAAATTTTTGTTAAAATGATAAAACAGAGATAAAGTTGGTTTTTAAAGGAAAACTTACTTTTCTAAGAGTTAAGAGATATAGTTTATTCACTAATAGGGGAGAAGAAGAGTGCTCATGTAAATTACCCTGTCTCCTGAATGGCCTTCTTCTCACCCCCTTCCTCTCCCAGCAGATTTTGATATATCTCCTGGGGGAACAAATCCCTTATGAAAAATATCTTTTGTGTAAGAAGACATTATCAGTGAGCATGTAGCTCCGCTTATAAATGGATTAGAGATGGGAAAAAGGCTGAGAACCTCTGGCTTAATGGAAGAAACATTAGAAAGGAGTTTAAGATCTGATTCCACTAACAGTAAGTGGAGACATGGGTGATTAATTGGTTTGCTGTTCCATCAAATACCTACCTCACAGATTGTTAGGAGATGAAATATGACATTATATATGAATACACTCAACACAGTGCCTGGTCCAAAGTAGTTGCTAATACCTCTGAGCTGGATATGAATATGCATGTCATTGGGTAGATACATCACCTTGATGTACCTCAGTTTCCTTATCTGTAAATGAATGGTGACTCAAACTCACAGTGACACTGAAGAACAAAAGAACATAATGCAGCCACTTATGAGCTAACAAGTGTCATTCAAGATGGGGCTCTCTATTGCTAGCTTTACCATCTGCTAAGTGACTAACTCAGTCTTAGGTGCCTTTAATTTTTTATTGGTAAAGAGGATTTTATCAGCATTGTCTACTTTTTCACTGTGAAGATAGAGAATAGTTTGGCAAATGTTTTGTAAAAGTGAAAAGCATTATGAATCATAAGCTTTTTGTCATCACCATCATTATCAAATTGATGGCTCTGATGGCTAAAGTGACAACACAATTGAATAATAAAGGTCCTATTAGGATCCAAATAACAATAATTGTTTAGTCATAGATCAGGTTGGTGACATGAAAAGTACATAAAATTAATGCCATTTCTTTGTGCCCCTGAGGGTTCATATTCTCCACAGAACAGGGATCATTATCTCAATAAATATTTGTTGAATGAAAAACTAAACCATGAAGGACTAAGTCTCAAAAAGTAGACAGTTCAGAAAGTGTTCACTTGTGAAGTAATGTTATGATGATAAAATCTACTTAACAACACTATTCTGAGTTCAGATACTTCCCTGGTTCTTCACTCCTCAGTGTTACCTGTGACTCAGTGAACGAGGAGTGTCCCAGGTTACAGTTCTAAGGGTTAAATACAAAATAAGAGTGGTGAGGAAGGCCTACCATACGCAGACATCTGGCCAAGGGCAAGAGGCCTAAGTCCTTATCCAAGGCTCCTGGACTAAGACTGGAGTCAAAAAGGCTGGTTGCGGTGGATCCAAAGCACCAATGCCACAGTGCTCCCTCAGTCTGCAGTTGTAGGGCTAGGGATGCTTTGGGTGGTGTCTGGATTTAAGAGCTCTAGGGCTTTTCCAAAATTTTAAGCTACTGCAGCTCAGAACTACCTGCCTGGTCAGACCTTGGATATCAGATGGCCTCATGTTGCTGATGTGTGGCGGGTAGCCGGGTAGAGGCACTTTGGTTGTTTGGATGGGAAAACTAGAGAGACCAGGCCTCTGGGCCCCTTCTCACCACTGCTGCCATGAAGAGAAGGCTAGTTTAGGTCCCTCTGTAAAGCTTCCCTAACACTGGTGCATATCTACATCATTGACATTCCTCATTGTATTTAAGTGTTTAATTTCTAATGTCTTCCCCAGTAGACAGTGATATGTGCTTGGCTTATCCTCATATCCCCAATGCTATGCACACTCCCTGGCATAGATAAGGTACTATGTGAGTTGGATGAATGCGGACAGAATGGATAAAGTCTATGATGGGTTCTTTCACTGCCAAACCCTAATGCAGCCCTATCTATAAAGAGAATACAGGATTCATTGACCAATAAAGGACTATCTAACACCATTACTTCTATCTCTGTTATGGCCAGTCCAAGAAACTCAATATGCTTACAAGTAAAATTTAGTTCCAAGATGGAACTTGAAAGCCAAGTTTAATTCCAATGAAAATGTAAAGAAAGTAAATGTAAAACATTTCTGAAATAGAGACAATCAATGTTGATAATAGTTAGTCTACATATATGGGTTTATAAATTACATAAACTAGTGGAAATCTATAGAAATAACTTATTTATTGGGTCACTAATTCTCAACTTGTGGTCACTCAGATGGGAGCCACAGTAAGATTTTATCCTCTATTATCCATAAAAATAATAAGTGGACACAGTTGGGAAAATGTTTACTTATTTAAGAGAAGAAGCCAGTATTGTCAATATACAAAGCAATTTTTTATGCTGATTGAAAGAGAATAATTCTAGTCAAAATTTTGGCAAAGATAATTTTTTATAGTATAGTTCAGACTTTAATTAAGATACATTTCCTCTGAATTGATTCAAGTAAATAACCACAGTTGTTTAGCCACATCTGAATAGGGTCAGGCTCTACTTATGTATTTATATAGTGTAGAATAAAGTAGACTGGAATGATCTAATGAGAATGATAAGCATTTAATTCATTCTGGTATGACTGTATTATCAGAAGCCTGCAAACTAGCTTTAATCAAGGGGGGTCAATTTAAAGATGCATCTGCAAGTTTGAACTAAAGTGTTTAATGATTCAGTTGTATAGAAGCTTGAAATGTAAGGAGTGGAAGCAGAAACTTTATTTTGTAGGTAGTTCTAACGACAACTTTAATGGCTATTTACAGAAAGAATGACGGAATTGAATTAAGTAGTATGCAAAAGACAAAAGAAAGAACAATTATACAAAAAGAACTTTAAATAGAAATGACTTAATCTGTTATATATGCCAATTAATAAATGAATGTCACTCCCATTAGGCAAAGTTTTATTGTTGAGACTTCTTATACATCCATTTATCATCCTATAGCTATGTGGCTTAGAGAGACAGAATCAATTTATCTGGAGGGAAGATGACTACAGCTGCTTTCAATGGGGAAGAACAAAAGAAGTAATGTTTGTGAGTTCCTGTTGTTAAACATTTATTCAGCTCCTAGGCAGCGGTTAGACACTGGGATTAATGCTTGGGTGTAAATCCGATGAATAAAATAGAGTCACTAATTCCCTCAATAAGCCATGGTCACTTGGGAAAAATGGACATGTAAAAAGATAATGATTTAGAGCTCATTAGTCATTCCAATAAAAAGTTCAAAGGTCTTGTCCTGGTCAAGTGGCTTGCTTGGTTGGAGCATTGTGCTGAACACTGAAAGGCTGAGGGTTTGATCCCTGGTCAGGGAACATACCTAGGTTGCAGTTTTGATCCCCCATCAGGACACATACAGAAGACAACTGATTGATGTTTCTTTCTCACATTCATGTTTTTCTTTCTCTCTCTTATTTTTCCTCTCTCTCCTTTCCTCTCTCTCTAAAATCAATAAAAAATATATCCTCAGGTGAGGATTTAAAAAAAGTTAAAAGAGTTCAAAGGTCTAGCCACTCATCCTCTGGCAATGAACATGGGGTGCTAATAAGAGGACAACTTGTCAAGTCTAGGAGTGTAAATCTTCAGTTGCATTATCAGGTATTTTAATACAACCTCTATTCTACAACAGTAGATTTATGATTACTGAGGCAGGTATAAAGCACACTGAAGAGTTTTCTGTCACTAGCTATATTTTGTTATTCATATGCCACTAATCTACCTTAAAACAAACAGATCTGAACACGATTTAATTTCCTAAGATTTGATAAGATACAAAAAGATGCAGAATTACTATTTTTATTTCTATTTCTGTTGGACAAAGAGAGCTGTAAAGTGCTCACTTAGACATAAAGCCATCCATCAATCATATTGAGATTTAAATCACAAATGGCGGAAACTACTTCATAAAGATGCTGCTGCTCCTGAGGAAAATTTGTGTGATTCGTCTCAACAAATCAGTTCTACATATTTAAATGTGTTGTGTGCTCACTTGGAACTGGAGTTCACAGTGAAGCTCTTCCTTGGCAACTCTTGACTAAACACATCTTTAAGAGCCTTGAGAAGGTCTAAGCAGGGAGACTGTATCCTATGTGATAAAAGCTAAGGGAATGATTTGAAGTATGGGCACTGCCCTAGCAGCTGGCTAGAGCTCTTGCTGGCAGTAGCCAGGGTCCCTAGAAAAGGCTTGCTCCAGACTATCTACAGAACCATCAAATAAACAACCATCCCCATAGTGTGAAGTTACCTTCATGTCTGCAAAGGATGTTTCAAGCAGATTTTGCAAAAGTGAGGGGCATCTACAAGGAGTATTCCATTAAAAAACTATTAGAAAATAAAATCTGGCACTCAGCAATCTTGATTATTTACATGATAGAGAGTCATATGACATGTCTCAGGACTCTCTGCTACTTATTATAACATTACTAGTTGGAATATTATAATTGCAATATGATAAATATAATTTAAGTATAAAATAAAGTTTCATTTTCACTCTTCACACTTCAATTCACGCTTCATTATTCCTACTTATGTTCCAACCAGTTCCTGTACTAGTAACTGTAAAAAAAAAAGGAAACAATTCTAATCAATTCAAAACATAGTCTAATGGGGAAGATGGGCTCTACCCAACAAAGTACAGAAATAAATACAAAATTTTAATAATGTAAATGTTTTAAGGAGAGTTGTGGAGGGTTATGAAAACACTTATCAGGGATCCAATATATTGTGATTTATAAGAAATATAATATTGGGTCATTCAGATGACCAAAATATATTTCTCAGATATATTTGGTCTTCATCTACAATTCCTGGCTCCCAAATCCTTTGGAATTTCTCTTGTGATAGTAAAGTGACCACTGGACCCCACCTAAGGGTGGCAGCTGGTTGTCTGTGGGAGCCAACTATGTGGTTACAACCACTGGAACTTTCAGTCTACCCCTTGATTTCCAAGGACGGAAGTAAGGCTTGGGGTTGAATCAATTGCAAATGGCCAATGACTCAGTCAATCATGACTATGTAATGAAAACTCCACAAAAACTTCAAAGAACAGCTCCTCTGTCCTTTTATTGGAGACCTTTCACATTGAGGAACCAGAACACTTCCATGTGCCAATGTTCTGGGCCTCAAGCTCAAGGACAGAAGCTCCTTCCTTTGTTTAGAACTTCACCCTTTGTATCTTTTCACCTGGCTGTTGATTCAAATCCTTTAATATCCTTAACCCAGTGAGAAAACTGGTTTTCTTGAGTTCCTCGAGCCATTCTAGAAAACTAATCAAACCGCAGGAGGGAGTTGTGGGGACCTCTAATTTATAGCCAGTCAGAAGTATAGGTAACAATTTGGCCTTTTGACTGGTGTCTGAAGTGAAGGGTGGTCTTATGAGACTAAGACCTTAACCTGTGGAATATGATTCTATATCTGGCTAGACAGTGCCAGAACTGAGTTGAATTCTCAGCATCTTGTTGGCATTTGAGGATTGCTTATCGGTATGGGGAAAATTCCACACACATGCTGGAATTGGGTGGGATCCCTGGAATTTTCAGATCCTAACCTGGTCAAGGGGACTGAGGGAAGTCTTTCTTGATGTTCAGTAGGAGATCTGCAGAAAAACTATACGAAAGTGGAGTTGGGGTGTGTGTGGGATGGGGTTCAGTTGTGTCCAGGCATGGAATATAGCACTTGAAGTAGTGCCTGTCACACAGTAGGCTCTCAAATAAACATTTGTTTAATTAATGATGGAACAGTATGTGCCCTTTACCAAAAGTGACAAGGTCACCATGAAGCCTTCAAGGCTATGATTACAAGTTTTCATTATTGAAAGCTATTCTGTGAGGTCTACAAAATCATCAAAGAGAAGTTTCAATTTATAATGAGGGGCAGCATAGAAATTATTCAGGAATTTTTCACAATACTAAGAATCAATTTCCAAGAAATTCATGTCATTAGAAAAACTTGACCCCAGGAAGTTGGCAAGAAATGTCTGAAGGTGTTATTTCCAAACTAAGATTATACAAGAAAAAATTCTACCACTAAGGATAAATTTCATCATATGTAGTACAAGTCCAATAAAATCCATGTTCTGAATCTGCTTAATGGGAAATTTTTCTAGCTATCAAAAAATTCATTATTCCAGAGAAGAATAAGCTAAAGAAGTTCATAACCACCAAACTAGTATTGCCAAAAAAATTGTTAAAGGGACTTCTTGAAGAAGGAGAAGGAAGAAGGAGAGGAGGCAAAGAAGGAGGAGGAGGAGGAGGAGGAGGAGGAGGAGGAAGAGGAGGAGGAGAAGAAGAAGAAGAAGGAGAAGGAGAAGGAGAAGAAGAAGAAATAAATGGCAATAAATACATACCTATCAATAATTACTTTAAGTGTAAATGGATTAAATGCTCCAATCAAAGGACATAATGTGGCTGAATGGATAAGAAAACAACTTCCATACATATGCTACCTACGAGAAACCCACTTCAGATTGAAAGATGCACACAGATTGAAAGTAAAGCGATAGAAAAATATATTTTATGCATATGGGTAGTAATACTTATATTAGACAAAATAGACTGTGAAACAAATGCTATAATAAGGCAAAGAAGAACCCAGCAATTTCACTTCTGAGTATCAGAAGAATACCAAGACACTAATTCAAAAAGACATATGTATTCCTATGTCCATGGCAGCATTATTTACAATAGCCAGGAAATGAAAGCAACCTAAGTGTCCCTCAATAGATGAATGGATAAAGAAGAAATGTTACAGTTGCTCAAAACTGTGATGAGTACAGTGGAAAAAAAAAAAGAAATGTTACATTATACAGTGGAATATTACCCATAGAAAATAATGAAATCTTGCTGTTTGCAATAACATGGATGGAACTAGATGATATTATGCTAAGTGAAATAAGTCAAATAGAGGAGGACAAATACCATATGATTTCACTTATATGTGGAATCTAAAAAACCAAACCAAACAAAAAAAATGAACAAACAAAACAGAAACAAACTCATTAACACAGAGAACATTTTGATAGTTGCTAGATGGGAGGGGGTGGAGGGATGGGTCAAAAGAGAGAAGGGATTAAGATGTGCAAATTACCAGTTATAAAAACATTAATGGGAATGTAAAATACAGCATAAGGAATATAGTTGGTAATATTGTATTGTGGGTACTAGACTTATTAGGATGATCACTTTGTAAGTTATAAAAATATCAAATCACTGTGTACATCTGAAACTAATATAACATTGAATATCAACTATTACTGAAAGCCCCCAAAATATTAAAAAATAACATGTTAACCTAAAAGTTCATCATGGGCATCTGAAGTTTTTGATTCCTTGAGTGATAATAATACACAGAACTTTTTGCAAGTTCATATACAGTAACCTGTGCAAAGCAGGGTCACTTTGTTAAATGTTTAAACTGGTGTATGAGGCTCTGATTCAACAGTAGACTTTTAGGAACCCTCGTACTAAACCCTCACACCCTTCCCTTCATGACAATTCTAAAAATGAAACTTTTGCTATTCCTAGCACATCTTCTCACTATGTAGTTGACATCTGAAGATGGTGAATGCAACAAATGACAATGACTTTGGAAAGGGGTAGGAAAAAGTCACATGTGGCTATGTGAGAAGGAATTAGATTACAGTTCTTCAAGGGTTATGTCCAGCTCCAGAGAGACAGTTGGGAATGGCCCAGTGAACAGCTTGAGGGCAGAGAAAATGAGATATTTTTGTCTCACAATCTCTAGAGCCCATCATAGGACTTAGCACATGAGCATTCACTGAATAAATGAATATATTTGTGGCGGAGAAGCAACAGAAGTGGAGGCAGCCTTTGAGCTCCTAGGCAGAGACAAGGAAACCAGCTGGAAGAAGGGCTTCTACCATCTGTGGTGTTGTTATGACCTGCTTTCTGTATCACCCAGGTGACTTTCATGCTACAGTTGCTGAATGTTTAATTTCTGGTAAAAATAAAATATCTTAAAACATTTTTCCTTATATTCAAGTCCTGCTTCCAACCACAAGAGTAATCTTCATAACTATCAGATCTGATTTTATTATTCCTGCTTAAGACCTTCAGGACTCCCAAATGCCTTGTAGATAATGTCTACATCCTTGGTAGAGATTAAGAGGGCTCTTATAATTTGGCACCTACCTACTCCTCTAACATTTCATCCCTCAAAGTGACGTGACTCTTTGGCTAAACTTCCTTGGGATTTCCACAACGGGGCCATTTCATGGTGGCCCAGGCTGCTTTTGTACCTGTCTCCTTTGCCTTCTTCCCTTTGCCAAGCAGTTGGACATATATTCAGTTGTAAGACTTAACTCTGAAAACATCTTACCTCATTACTCTGTATACCCTTCTGCATTCTTCTATCATGTCACTCAAAATACATTGTTGCATTTGTTGGTTTACATAGGTATCTTTGCATTCCAGACAGGGGCCTCTCTGATGGCTGGAACCACACCTTCATATTCATTTCTGTATCTCAAGTGCATATCACAAGTGTCTGTAACATGGGAAATGTTCACTAAAAACACACTGAATGAATGAACAACTCAATGGGCATTTTCCCTCAGTAGTTTTGGCTTCACAGTAGGGAAAATGTGTTTCTCTCTTTTTTTTTTCCAATTATACATACCAATCTCCCACTTTATGTCTCAGAACTGGAGGAGAGCATGGATATAATCTTTCAACAGAGTACATCTAAAAGAAGGGACTTTTCAACATTTCACATACTCCCAGAAATGCCTACTGTAAGGGGCCTACAGACAGGGCTCATGTGCTCTGCAACAGAAGGTTTTATAAACATTTGCCTGACATGTAATGTAGGAGACCCACATTTGTTTATTGAACCAATCACTTTTTAAAAAGTTACTATACAATCTGTTGTGACTGCCTTTTGTAAAAATGCAGTGAGTAGATAATGCTAATTCTAAAATATTTAAGATGTTTTCACCCATTAGAAATCTTAAAATAATATTTAAAGTAAATTACATTAATAAAACAATACCTTTCCAACTTTTAAGAAAAAGGATGTGAGTAAGTAAGATGAACTAGATGAAAATGTATTTTACTTTAACTCATCTCCACTTTGTACTTCGTTATGCTTTGTACAGTCAATTATTTTTTGAACAGGAAGGATAATTTATATACTGTGTTTCCTTTTCTCTTTAAAATACAGAGGAGAAATAAAAGGTGTTTGTACAGATAACATCAGAGAGAAAAAAACTTGCGGGTGAAAGTGGTAAGGGAATTATAATAGCTGTTTTCAGCATCTTAAAAAATGAAAGAAGCAGGTGTAAGAAATAATGATGTTTGATCTTCTCTAACTTACTTTCCTAACCATCATAACTCCTCTTTCTCTTTCCCCATTAGAACTACCCAATCCTTAAAAATGTCCCTAGGTTCAAATTCCAAAACACATTTTTTAAATTATTTTATTCCTTTTATTGTTGTTCTGTTAGGTTGTCCCAATTTCCCCCATTGTTCTCTCCTTCCCCGCCCACCCCCAGCTCCCAGTCTATCCCTACCCTCTCATCAATATCCATGGGTCCTTTATACATGTTCCTTAATTATACCCTTCCCCTTCTCTTATTTCCTCCTTCCAAAGGAACATAAATGAATTTTATTTTCATGGTTCACCTTCTCCACAATGTATGCATGTCCTGATATCCTAATTTGGATTTCATTCTATTCACTTTTGCCATTAATTCTCAACTGACTGGCCTTCTTCATCTGTAATTATTACCAAGAAGGTTTTAAATATCATTAAATTCTTCTCACAAACTGAATTAATGTTAAGGTGATTTGATTAATTCCCCAAGTCATTGGTAGATGCAGATTTAACACCTCGCAGAATTTGTGCATTATCAGTATTTTGCAGCAACTAGATCAAAAAGATAAATGAAATCCTTGGGGACCAGGTTTTCAAAAGGCTGGTTGTTTCCCGGCCAGATTTTAGATAATTTTGTTAAGTTTTAAAAAGTACACTCTAAATTGTTTCTTCAAGATTATAAATAGAGCATCTCTCTGCATTCCCCTGCAGTCTTGGTTTAATAACTTTTCATTTTTGTGGAGCGTGTATATTTCTAGCACTCAGCCAAAAGTTCTTCACTTGGGAAAACACAATGACTTGGAGGCAGCAAAAGTTATCCACTTAAATTGTAGAACAATGAAGCCTGCCAAAACCCTCTGCACGAAAAGGCTTCTGCTCTCTTCAACACTTATCAGGGACAAAGCCTTGTTAATGTATGTGTGCTGTTTTCCCCCCAGTGTCTTATTCCACTGGCACCATTAGTTGCATTATAATCAAATGAAGCATCTGTGGATTGAAATGATAAGGGGAATGATGGGGAATGATGGAGAATGGTTAAAAGCCCCATGCAGATCCTGACAAAAGCAAAACTTGTTCATGGTATATGTCAATATCTTCTTTTAGAGGAAAAAAGAGTTAGTTACAATGTCTTCTTGGGGAAAATCCTGGTAATCTTAGGCATCACCCAATGCAAAAAAGTCCCTGCGGGAGTCAACAGGTATCATAAGGAGTAGTGGCATGCCCATGGCACAGGAGACACAGAGGGAAGATAGTAAAAGGGTAAAAAGGAGGACAGATAGATTACACAAAAGTATTAGGAGTAGGGAGAAAGGATCAAAGAGAGGAAAAAGTGCCAATCACGACAGAGACCTGTGTGGCTCAGGTGTCACTGAGTGACTGCAGTGTGATAGAATGGCTACCCTTCATGTATGTACATTAAGCTTTAGTGTAATTATAAAAGATAAACATAAAACCAAAAATAATTCTACAGATGCCCTCTATGTTAGTAAACTTGTTCAACACTTCCTAGTTGATTTAGGTTAGTTGAGTTCGCTGAACTACTATGTCGACTTCTATTTATTCTGTGGATCACTATGGCCAGTGAGTTTTTTTCTCTTAAGGACCACTATCTAGTGATTCTGTTTATTTTAATTACTTCTGGGTTTTACTACTTCTTTCAAATGGTAATAAGCATATTTCCCTAAGAAAATGCATTCTTTCAAATTATTCAAGATTCCATACTAAGATCTCAGTGACACTTCCTTATCTTCATTACTTAGTCTTCTAATTTGATATATAACAACTAAATTCTACTACTGAATAATGGCTTGCCAGTTCTTTTACATTTAGATGACATTTAGAAGCCAAATGTAGAAGCCAAAGAACTTAATGTATGACCCATGGAATGCTGGAGGGAGGGGGAGTACAGGGTGGAGGGAGATAAAGGGGAGAAAAAATTGAGATAACAGTAATCACATAATCAGTAAAATATACTTAAAAAGAAATATACAATAATCTCAATCAATAAAGAAAAAGCACTGACAAAATTTAACACCCATTCATCATAAATACTAGCAAAATAGGAATAGAAAGGAACTTTTCAATTCTGTATGGAGTACCTATTGAAAAGCTACAGGTGACATCACATTTAATGTAAAATGTTGAATATTTTTTCTTAAGATCAGGAAGAAAGCAAGATGTACATTCTTACCACTTATATTTAATAGTGTTCTGCAGATGCTAGTGAGTGCATTAAGGTAAGAAAAATAAATAAAAGGCATACAAATAAAAGAAAAGAGAAAAACTGCCTCTATATACCAATAGCATAATTAAGTAGAAAATATAAAATAATGAAAAGATAATTATTAGAATTAATAATTAGAACTTAGTAAGTTGGCAGGACACAAGTCAACATACAAAAAACAATAATGTTTCTATATATTAGCAATAAAAATAACATTTTCATTAATAATGCTGTCAAAAACACAAAATAAAATTTAAGAAGAGATTTAAAAAGATTAATACATTTTAAAAAGATATACAGACCTCTCAGTTGAAAACTATGAGGAACTAATGAGCAACATTAAAGAAGACTAAATAAGCTGGGAGATATACCACGTTTGGATTTGAAAACCAGTGTAGTTAAATATTAATATTTCTGAAATTGGTCATAGATTTAGTGTAATTCTGCTAGTAATCCCATCAATGTTTTCTTTGGTAAAAATTAACAAGATCATTTAAAATTGTATATGGAAATGAAAAGTATCTAGAATATCTAAAGCAATCTGAAAAAGAGGAACAATGTTAAAGACTTTAGGCCGGGGGGAGGGGAAGACATCCATTCCTCTTGGATTTCTCCTTCCCGAGCTCTTCTGCTCCCTG